>DF244824.1:0-14708 GCA_000507305.1 Breviolum minutum Mf 1.05b.01 | reverse complement strand
GGTGGGGGGGAACCAGGGGGGGCTGGATCATTATAAATACTATGACTATTTCTTTTTTACAATTTTCTTTATTTATTTAAATCTTGATGACTTTGTCATAGTTTACTTGGAGGGCTGGGGGCGCCCAACCTGGTGGACATCTTCTGAGAATTTTCTGATTCACTGGGCTACCGTTGGAAGAAATCAGGAGGTGAGATTGAGAATCTCAAATTCACTCTGGTAAAGTAACTTGGCGAAGGAAAATGCCCCAAGTTCAATAGGAAATGCGTTTTCAAAGGCTTCACTTTACCCTGGCAGGCTTGGCCTGTTACAGTAGTTTACCCGGAGTGGTATATACAGTAGAAGAAATCACCTCGGTCGGCAGCCAAACTGCCACCATCAACAGTAGGATCCAAAGTTTCTCCAGCCCTAAATGGACCTTGCAACACCAAGACGTGACCAGTTTTTTTTGGTCTTCCTTTTCTATCCAATTCTTGCAGCAGCCTAAATTTTGTTGAGACGCCAATTCTTCCATACAACTCGTTTTTTCAGCCGGTTTGTTCTTGCGGAACCCTTGTGTTCATTTTGCCTTGGAACTGGGCGAAAACAGGAAAAAGTTCAAACTGGGTCGTCCCAACAAACCCTCCGAAGCTTAACGAATCGCCGCCCTGAAAAGGTTGACTAAAAAATCCCCATGCATAGGAAAGGATGGGGTTTTTAAGGGCCCATCCATTTTTCAGGGGCGATGATGTGAAAAAACCTTCGGGGAGGGTTTTTCCAAAAAGCCACTCGATCCAATGGGCAGTGGCCGGTTTTCGAACAGACGCAATGATTCGATAGAAGTTATGTCAAAGTCGTATGTGCCTAAAGGGTAAAAATCAACCCAATAGGTAAGGGGTTTTTATACAAATTATATCAAATTATGAATTAGTTGAATTCCCTATTAAAAGGTGGGATGAGTGAAAAAATCCCCAGTTGTGCGGGGGTTGTCGCTCGACCCGAAAAGCACATGTGATTTTTCACCGCTGGATTTGTCAATGGAAGATTTCCATCTTGAAAGAAAATTTCCCATGAGTTGACGAGCATAGCATATAGGGCTAGGGGTTTCCTAAAATGGTGGGTTTCCCCAACAACCATGGTTTTTCCGACTAAAAATGATCATTTTGGGGTGTTTGGGTGTACCACCATTTCAGGAAACGCCCATATAGCGGCTATCAGTCTATGGATGTCATTACCAACCAACCACGAGTTGATACATGTTCTGAATAATGTTCAATAGACACATGAGTCGCCACGAAAAATACCCTGGTTGGTTGGGTTATTTTTCGGGATGACATCCTATATAGGGGTTATAATAAACCATGATAAGGATCCCTATTAACCAACCTGTATAATGGAAAGTAGGAGGCTTTTTTTCGTGGCTCCCATGCTTTTATGAAAAATAGTGGTGCCCCAAATGACCAAAGTTTTTGATTTCCATCTGGGAAAAAACATCATGCCCCATACTCCAACCTGGACTTTCCTCCCTTATTTTGGTTAAAACTAACAGCTGGAACCCGAACCACGAGATTTCTGGTGAAACGGAATTTTCAGCTGCAGCAGGCGTTAGCTTTGGGGAGTGTAACTTTATGCTCATATTATTCTAGGTGGTTGTCATGGTGGTTTTGGTCGTGGTGGTTTAGGTCACAATTTTTTATAAATTTTCACACCGAAAATTGGGGAAGATGAAGCCATTTTTGACGTCATTATTTTTCAACTGGGTTGAAACCACCAACTAGTATTCCCATCCACAGCTATTCCCATCTTCTCCCACGATCTTAGATGATTCGAAAGCCTTGGCGCCGGACGGTTTGGGACACCCTGCGTGATTGGAGTTTCGGGAAAAAATCCAGTGGGGACAGCAAACTAGCACTGGCTGGCTGGAAATCCACCTTTTCCAATAGGAAATACATCTACAACTTGGTAGATTTTCCAGCCAGCTATGCTAGTTTATCGGAGTGTATATGTTTTTCGTGCGAAGATTTCAAACAGGCCGCTAGATTCCCTAGATGAGCAATTCTCGCAGATGGACCATGCTCTTGGCACCTTGGTCGGGACGTTGATAGTACCTATAGCCTATACCACCTATGACGTCCCAGGAGGTTAGTAAATGGTTGAGTTTTCCTGGGTAGTTATCACCCACTGAAAGAAGTGTGGATCGGTTTTGTGCGAAATCACCGATTCCCGATGTAAAAACGAAAATCAGCTCCTAGGTGCTAGCGTGATATTTTTCAAAAAAATTGGTTTCGTATATACACTACGGTTGATGGTTCAGAAGTCCCAAACAACCACCTTTTGGATGTTTTTGAAACCTGGAAAATAATGGGATGTTTACAATATCAACTGGTGCTCACTGGATTTCTGAACCATCAACTGTCCTTAAGGACCAATGATCTAAGTATCCAAGTTTCTCCAATCACCAATCCTTTTTTTCTGGTAGAATGGCCACGGTTCGAGCTTGATTTCATGATATTTCATGGCATGAGACTCCAATATGGCGACAATGTTGGTGGATGGTTTTGGTTTCAAGGGATTTATATTCAGCTTCCAATAGTTCAAATTGACTGGGTGTAGTAAAGCATGTGGGAGTTTCCTTTAAAATGATGTTGCATTTTGTTTCTCAAAAATTGCCACGTTTTGAACATATTCAAATGAAAGCGGCTGCACCAGCCCCCTCATGAAACAAGTGAAAATCAAACAACAAAAACTGGAAGAAAACCCTCTCCCAAATGACCTGAAAAGTTTGTTGCTGAAGTAGATCGACAGCATACTACTTCCAACCAGACTTGAATATGTTGCGTTTTTTGAGTTCGTTTGGTAGTTTTGCTTGCGAATCATCCAAGAGAAATAATGAACATGAACCCACAAAATTTTGATCTTGGTGAAATATGATCGAATTCGCATAGCAAAAAAACAAAAAATCCATATAGATATAGATATTATGAGTATAGATATAGAGACCTAAATTTTCTATAGAATTTGAGGGTTGTACTAAGTACACCAGCTGGATGGATGAATGTTTTTTTCCAGGCCACTGCAGGGCATCCGCCTGACCTCACAGAATTGGGACTAGCGGTGCGGAAGCACAGCGGTTAGGGGTAGAACTGGTATGCTTGGGGGTTTCATGGTCTTATTAAGGGCTTCTTAACCATTGGTTTCTCGTAGTAAGGGCTTATTAAAGCCTTATTTCTTGGGGGGGTACATTGGGGGGGGGGGTTGGGTTGATTGGCCATACAGTTTGGGATTTCTCTGGGGGGTCCGACTAGGTAGGGGTATCTGAAATTTCCCTTGATGGGGGGAATAGGGGAGCGTCAAGTGGTGGTGAATACAAGACAGAGGGGTTGCAACAATGGTCGGGTTGCAGTTTTGTATTTTTTACATGCATCTTCAGGTAAAAGTCTAAGCAAATTCCAGGGGTATGTTGGAGTTTTCTTAGAAAAAGATATAACACCAAAGTACCACTTGAGCAATGAAACAATCCTAGTTGTTTAGTGTATATAGGGGATTATACTACACAGTCATGTGGGGATTATAATACACCATATAAACCATTATAATGATCCTTATTAAACAACCAGTATAATGGAAAGCAAGGCCAGGTTGTTTTCGTGGAAGGCTTCCTTCCTTCCATCCCTCCTTTCGTGGGGAAGGCGTCATCTCCCTAGCTTTGCCAACAGCACACCTTGTCATTGGCGCCTGTTCGGGAATAACAGACTCCGCAGGTGAATGACCTGGAACAATGCCATGGATTCTTTGAGAGTGATGGGAAGGTTTGGGGTTTGGTACGGTGGAGTTTGGTACAGGAATCCAGGTATCCATTTTGTAAGGACAGAAAAGGTGGATAAATTCGGATCAAAAAATCCGTGCTGTGTAAAGGAAGACTCTTCCTTTCATTTAGGTGCCAATAAATGGTGTTTTGAAACTGAACTTGTCAGTTTAAGGTGATGAGTGTTCAAAACATTTGTGGTTGGGGGCCAGGCATCATCCCGGCCTTTCATACTGTTGATGGAAGAAATCCGGCTAAACAGTTTATCCCATCATTTACAAGGTTTTTTTACATCCCATGTGGTTGTTTGGGAATTCTGAACCATCAACAGTCAGTAGCATTTCATTTCTGATGTGCTAGGAGAAAAGTAAACCACCAGCACAAGTCACTCCCTAGACAGATCTGATTTCATGATCCCTTGCCTCGGGGTCCACCATAAGGACCTTGTTAAATGGGAAAATCAACCCTAAAGATTGACAGGTATTGTCCCTTGGTGATGTTGGGTTTCTCCTGTTTTTTTAGGGTTGTTTCAGGTGATTATGGTAAACCCTGTTGCCTTGTCAAATCCAGTAATTAAGATAGACATGTTTTTGAATTCTTGGATGACTGGATGGCGATCCTTAGCGAAAGTGATCCTTTTTTCGCACCACTTCTTGGGACCTCCAAGTCTCATACTGAGCTGTGTTGGCAGGAATATCTCAAGGATACTTCTCTTTTCTGCGCGACTTCTTTCGGGTGAATATGACAAGTACACACATATATATGTATACATACACATATAGATGCACCCTCCATAAGATAGCTGGAAAATCCACCATGAATGTAGATGAATTACAAATTGGATGCTGTGTTCGTTTAGTGGAGGGTAAGTCGCGTGATGCAATACTTGAAGTGGTGTGACAAGTGGATGGTGCTTCACAGGATCGCGAGGCACTTGGCATCATCCAACATTTGGCCAACGCGCTGGTGGAGGATGGGCACGGGAGGGCCATTTGGAAGCAACCTCCTAATGCATGGATATTTGAAAAGGAAGTCGATGCTCACGTAAACGAAGATAACCATAGTATATCCTGTGGACAAACATATGTGCTGGGGTCTAAACTCCCGTTGCTTTCCTATGGTAGGGACGGCCATCAATTTTATAGTAGGGGTTTATATACCCATCATAAGGACCCGAGTTTATCCCCAATATAGGGAGTTGATCGACCCTTGCAAATATAGTAACTAATGTAACTACATTTGGAGTGCTACAAGGACAGCCTTGTGATATTCCTGGAGGGAGAGAGTAGGTTTGTTTGGGGTTTTGCCGGGGTGTTGAAGTGGAAGACGATGTCATCTTTCAACTTTTTCTTGCAGCATCTTAAGGCAGCCAAATAAATTTGACCTGCTTGGAGGATCATCCCAGGGATCGGAGACCGCCGTTAGTATCACCCCGATTTGTTGTCCGCCATAAATTTATAAAACGGCCACTTTGGAAGGGGTCCGAAAACAACGTTTCTTCAAGTCCTTAGGGGACTTGACGGATCTAACCCTGACTAACCTAACCCAAGTTCCCCAAGATCCCAGGTTGGGACGCCTCCCCCCAAACCTTAGCCAACCCCTCCCCCCAATGCCAGGCCACCCCCCCAAAAGAAATAACCGGCTTCAAGCTGGAATTTTTTGAAAGGGATCATGGTGGTTAATAACCCCTTACTCGAAAAATACATGGATGTTCAGAAATGGAATCTTATAACTCCTGGTTTTATGGCTGGTTAATAACCCCCCTTACTGGGGGAGGGCCCGGGAGGGCCCGGGATAGACGGCGTAGATTCCCATGAAAGTCCGACCGAAATCCATGGATCTCTGGGTTCAGGAGCTGCATAGCCTGATGGATCCACGACTCATCCCACATCATCGCCAATCCCTGGAGGTGCTCCCGAGCTGAAAAACGACCTATGTTGGTGTTCCAGAAGTAACATGAATATATGTTGATGGTTCAGAAATCCGGCTATTTAACCAGTTGACATGGTTTAAATATCCCTCCTTATTTACAGGGTTTTGTACGTCTCAGGTGGTTGTTTGGGATTTCTGAACCATCAACGGTATCACTGAATATTTTTTGATCCAAAAGGACGCAATCACTTCGATTCTCCGCATTTTGGATGGAAATCCAAAGACTGAAATTGTTTGTTGATTTAAGGATCACTCAATGGTGAACTGCTCAAGAACATTTTCCATTTCAGAAGACGATAGGATGAGAATCATCCACTACAAGGGAGCAACTAAGGGTTTTGAACTGCTCACATGTGCTGGATTTCGAAGAGGATTTTTTTTTGCATGTTTTGGTATGGAACGTCGGTGATGTTTTTTTTTTCATTTCATCGCAAATCCGTTGGAGCAAACTTTAGTATATATACGACTGGACGTAAAACGAATGTAATTTCCTGTTGTTAAGACGTGTAATGCTGATGATCTGATGTTGTACAGTCATATATAGGTTGGTACCTTGTGTTCATTACCAAAAAACAAAAAGGAACTAAATCTAGGCGACCAGGTTGTGTCGAACGTGGGGATGTATATATAGAAAACAACTGCTGGTTGAAGCATTTCGGATGAACATCAAAGGGAAAAATCCACCGGGTTTCTTGGCGGTTTCAGGGTTGCATCCAAATTAATGAAATGAAGATCAAATTCAACTCGGAACAGTTTGGACATTCCTTTGTTGAACCATCCCAAACACGGTACTTGATGCGATTTACCCTCCAATGCGATACGCGATCTTTCCCTAGAGGGTACATCTCACAAGGTGGGGGGAAAACCCCTTACCAGTTATAACTGGGGTGAAAAAAATTCGCTTAAAAAAGGGTGAAACAACCCCAGTTACCCATTGATTTTCGGCCATTTTATAGGGGCCGCAAAAAAACATCACCACCGATTTATGACCAACGGCTCCAAGCGCCTTCTTCGCTCCAGCGCTTGGTTCGCCTATCCAAGCAGCTGAACAACTTTCGGGCCAGCGGACGCCCAGGGGTGGTTGGGGGGTTGGGGTTGGCAGCGGCAAGATGCCAGCAGTCCCCGTGGTCCTGCTACAACTATACCCGAATGTCAGGGGAAATGTTTTTCTCCAAGTTGGGCCATTGGGCACGGCCTATCTACTAATTTAAAAACATATTGAAAAAACTGCCTGGCAGGTGATGATTTTTGTGTTGAACGCGGTAGTCGTAACGCTGTAAGGCGTGGATGTCTTACAGCCCTCCAGGGATCTATCTACCACCGAGGCCAATAAGTCCGATTTCGTGCTTCAGAAGTACAAGGCTGCCCGGCCCGACCCGTTGAACACGTGGAAAGGAACGTCTAAATTGGATTCGTCGTTTTCCATGGCAGATTTTTTTTGGGGGTTGAAAATACTGCTGATGGTTCAGAAATCCCAGGCCCAAACCACCTTTTGGATGTTTTTGAAACCTTGTAAATAAAGAGATAAACCACTATCACTAAACTCAACTGGTGATCGCCGGATCTCTTTCCTGCCAAAACTTTGGGGGGAAGGTAAGATGATGATTCTGAGCACATTTTTCCAAGAGGTGGCGAAAAATGACCATCATCTATAATGCCGTTGATTTAAGGGAAATTTAGGTTTGTTAAATCTTGTAATTTGGCCAAATCAAAGTAGGTAAAAGGTGGGCCCCGAGCTGATCGTTATAAATGGAGTGATTTTTAGGCCCCTATAATAATAAATGGCCGAAAATCAATTTCAGGTTTAACCTGGGGTTATTTCATGCCTATACATGGAGTGTTATGAGGCCTGGTAGGGGCCCCACCTTGTTACCAACTTAAACTTACCCCCTTGGGGCGCATCCTTCACCTGGTTACCAACTCCCCTTAAAGGAGCTGGTTTCGGATGAACTCCGACGGCTCTTGGAAGCGGGAGATCAAAGCATGTCAGATCCCAAGTGATGGTGGACGAGTGATGAGAAAACAGCAAAACAACGTCAACAGCTGTTTCTGGTTCCCTTAATAGGTGGTAGGTGATATATAATCACCCAACAGGCAATATATAAGTGGTATATACAGCAAGTGGTATATACTGCCAATTGGGGACTTATATATCACCTACCACCTATTAAGGGAACCAGGAAACTCCATTGACAACGTTGGGAGAGAGAGTCATTGAGAGCAATATGGAATCTGATTTTCTCACCCCTTGCAACAAAGAAACACATCATCTTCCATCTTCCAAACCTTCATCTAGGTGGTGGCAACTCAAATATTTTTTATTTTCACCCCGAAAATTGGGGAAGATTTGCAATTTGACTCATATTTTTCAAATGGGTTGAAACCACCAGCTAGGTACTTAATTTGATTATAGAATACTGTACCTGAATCTTCTAGTCATGACAAACATTTTTCAACCTTTAATTTCTAGGATCCGTTTTATTTGGGTGAGCAGATTACATTTTTTTTTGACATTTCATAAGATCCCCACCTACACAGACAACAGAAACACTCCAGCTGTCGATTTGTTCTCCCCACCTTGGGTAATTCGTTCATGTGTCTCGTTCAACCATGGTTCACAGTGGGAAAAATAAGTACCTGGAACCTGGAACGCCAAGTGCCCTATTTTTTAGGCAACTTTACCCCTAAAACCAGCAACTATTGCCTTAAGAATAGGGCACCAACGGCTTTCCAGGTAGGTGGTGGTTTCAAAGATTTCTTTTATTTCCACTACCTGAGAAGATGATCCAATTGGACTAATATCTTTCAGATGGGTTGAAACTCACAAACTATAGATAATCATCACGATTTTACTATCAGGGATCTAAAATAAACCTGCAGTATCGACTGTTTTTACCGGTCACTTGTGTAGCGCGAGTTTGATTGGCACAAGAAACCTAAAGTTGAAAATCCCAAAAAATATTTCTATTCTTGTTTTTCTTTTGGCGAATCGAAGCACCATTTTTCGGGGATTAGCGAACATGACAATGGGACATCACCATTTTTAATAGGAGATATATCTTCAAATGGTTGGTTTTCCAGTGTCACGTTGGTTTTCCGGGGTGTAGCTGAAAAAGGAAAGGTTCGTTCTGTTTTTCAGGCAGTGTCACCAGTCATCAAAACCTGGGTATTTGCTGTATGTACGGGATTTTACTACCGAGTTATATAGGGGGCTATAAAAAGCCATTCTAAGGATGCCTTATGAACCAATCACAGTACAATGTTATACAACGGTTTTGAAATCACGTGAGCTACACGTGATTTCATGTAGCTCATCGCAGGGTGTTGGCCCATGTGAACAGCTGTGAAAACACAGCTTCCTGCATCTATAAGGTCAGTTTGTGATGCTAAAAGCTTGCTGCCAGTCTCAAAGAAGGTCGCCGTGAGAAAAAAAAATTGGGTTGGGGCCGGGAGGCTGGAGGAGTGATCAGTACCACTTTGGGGGGTTGCCAAAAATCCTGTCAGATGCGGGTAAGTACTCTATGCTTTTTTTAAATGAAGGGAAGCCGGTTTTTCATGTTCATTATATATGGGTTTTTCCACTTGTTTAGGCAGGACCCAAATTCCACCCCCAGCAAAATTTCGAACAAAGACCCGCTGAAGAAGAATTAATAGCTTCACCCCCGCCTCCCCTCTAATGAAGAAAAATCCTCAGTTCATAGATTTTCATGCATTCATATTTTGTTTAAATAGTGAAACTATATAAATCATATACCTCAATTTTCACTTTTCCGAATCTATTAACAAAAAAAACTAATTTGTTTTCATTTCCAGCAAAATTCAGGAGTTTAAACATCCCAAAATCCAAGCACAACCTGTCGGAAACTCGGAGGCTTCCAACTCGCCCCGAAAAAAACATCCCCACGAGTTTTTTTTCTTTTTTTTCGGGGAGCTCCAGGCTCTCCTCAGTTTGGAGGGGGCAGCGCAGCTGGTGCCGGAGGCGTGACAGCAACACCCCACAAAAGGGGCGGCTTGGTATTTTTAAAGCATTGTAACTGTTGCCTGAGTTGGTGGCAACTCAAATATTTTTTGGATATTTTCACCCCGAAACTTGGGGAAGATGATTCCCAATTTTGACGAAATAATATTTTTCAAATGGGTTGGTTCAACCACCAACTATAGGTTGAAAGTGAAGGGCTGGCATTTCCGAAATGCCCATGACGGATTCCCATGGGACGAAGGGTGTATATATATATATATATTTACCTTCCATGGGACGAACAGCTTGATTATTGATGGTCAATTATATACCTGGCAATTCTGCGATCGTGACCTTTTTTGGGATGGTTAAATTGAGTGACCCTTTAAAAAACTTAAAGTGACCTCCAACTAAGGAATCAAAAGGTCATGGCTTGAATCACTTGCTTATATCATTATTATTTTTGGTCGGATTTCTTTAAGAGATTTTATTTTGGAGATTTTAGTCGGAAAGGGCTTGGGGTGATGCTTTCTGTAGCATAACTACCATCCGCACGCCGCCATGAATCCTCGCGATTTTGGCCCAACTGAAAACCTGGTAGCCGCGGGCCTGGTAGCCGCCACCCTTGACCGCCAATGACGCGGGTCCTCGCGCGTCCCTCGCGTCCCTTGCCGGTGCCCCCAGGACCAGGGCTGGCCTTCCGGCAGCGTCTGGCGGCACAGGCGGATGCGGCGCTGGCCGCAGGGGCAGAGAATCCCTTGAGAGTGTTGCTGGAAGCTGCGCCAGGTCGCAAGGGCAGGGATGATGAGGATGATGGGGATGGTTGAGGACATTTTTTCTTTCAAAATCTTTGAACAACTCAAAAATAGGTGGTTGAGAATAGGGTGAACAATTTATCCTTCCCCCAAAATTGACCTTACAATCTATAGCTATTATATAGGTTTCAAATTTTCGATGTGGTCTCTTCTTCGGGTTTGATGCGTTCCGGTTCCAGTGGATCTCTTCGCTCGCCTTGCTGAAACCAGGAAGCCGCGAGGAGGAGAAACAAATTTTTGCCGATGCAGAAGCGCTGTTGCTAGAGAGGCCGAGTTGTGCTACAACAGTCTCTTTGGCTTAACGGCTAACCGTTGCCCTCCCTGAAACTTTATATCTATTTTCGCCCCTGAAAATAGAGGATCCCCCAAATTCCAAAGGACAATGTTTCATCTTCCAACCATTGATTTTCAGGTGCGAAAATGTTAGTTTCAGGGAGGGTAGGTCTCTCCATTGGTCACTGGTGGTTAAGGACCCAACCGCCGCTAGAATGAAACGAACAGCAGACTTTTGAAGGCTGGAGATCTTTTAAATTATAGACTTGTCAAGAGCACATCTAGAAATTGTAGAGTTTCCAGGCGAATATGTGAGTTCAATGGAGAGGAAAGAGAGAAATTCATGGCAATTTACGGTGCCCTTCTAGTTGAATACCCTCCCTGAAACTAACAGCTCGCACCTGAAAATGGATGGTTGGAATATTAGGCTATGTCAGTTTCAGGGAGGGTACTGTACTTGTAAATTATGTATGACTTCCAGTTTCCAAGTCCGGGTCAAAACAGGTTTGTTTGTTTACTGTTAGAAGTGGGATGTCACATGATTTTTAACATGACAAGTCCATTTGCAATACCCTAAAAGCTCTCATGTGTTGAGGGAATTTCGTTCATGGCCGCTCCTTGGTGTTTCAGTTGTCAGTTGGTGACTTCAGGATGCTACCTGGTGACTTCAGATTGCTGCAAACGTTCGGCTTTAACAAATGATTGCTAGGTGGTGGTTTCAAAGTTTTTTATGTTCACCCCGAAAATGGGGGAAATGATCCCAATTTTGACTAATATTTTCAACTGGGTTGAAATCATCAACTAGATTGCTGAAAATTCTGAATGAGTGATGACTTGATGTCCCACAGATGGTAGTTTTGGAAAGTGCCCCCATTTCGGATTACGATGGTTTGCATGTACACCGAAAAGGACATGCCTAAAGCTATTGCATAATGGCTGCCCCGATCAATAAGCTAATCACTACTTGAGCCGTGTTCAGGAGACTCCCCAAAACGGGTTTGATATGAACGATGGAAATCAAAATGACACCGTTTTTTTTTCAGAACTTTAAGAAAACCACCTGACATGTTTCTATTTTTCTGTTGTAACATTTCCCATTTGATTTTGGTTCTGACGTCTTACAAAAGCCCAAGAAAGTCTCCTCCCATTTTCGAATTGGGATCTGCCACAGGTTTTGTCCAACAGCTCCAAACCTGAAACAACTCCACTTGAACCATTGCGATGGATGGGTGATGGGTTCAACCCATACATAGGACGTGTTTATTTCTTTGTTAAAAGAAAAACACAAAAATCACAAAACCCGGTAACCCAGGTCCAGGTCTCTGAGCCCAAAACGGAAGCGCCTATGAATCTGCACCAGCTGCGGAAAGCAGCGGAAAACAACGATTTGCACCTGGGTCGGTTCGGTTGGTTGGATTGGATTGGATTTTTGGGACGTCGGGGGATGCGTCCCGTCAAACGTTCCCAACCAAAAAAAAAGGGGTACGTTAAACGTATAAAAAGGACTGGGTGGTGGCAACTCAAATAATTTTTGGAATGTTCAGCTCGAAAATTGGGGAAGATGAACTCCCATTTTGGACGAATCAATATTTTTCAGCTGGGTTGATTGACACCACCAACTAGAAGACAATGGTTGGGTTAGTTGAAGTGGAAAGAAGAAGATGGGTACATACCTGATACCACCAGCTGCTTGGTTGGTTGGCTGGTTGTTTTTTTGGGGCTGCAAGTCGTTTGGGAACAAGAGAAAATCCCTAAAGTCTCCCCGGACCCGACTGAGTCTGGATACACAAGATACCCTCAAACCTTGGTCTGGCAGGGTTGGTAGTGTTTTGCTGTTTTGTCTGGTGCGTTTTTTTTTGATCCTAGTTTTTTCGAAAATGATTATTCCAAAATCTGGTAGCCCCATCGGAGATCATCAACACCTGGGGTAAACAAAGATGGTTCACCTCGTTTCCTTTTGAAAACAAACTGCCTTAATTAATTTGGTATGAATCACCATTCGTTTTTTTTTGGGAGTGATATACATCAACCAATTGTAGACTGGTGGTTTGGGTTGGTGGTTTGGATTATGGGATCCCCTTATGAAAGGGATGGTTACTTTGGGATACCCTTAGAATCCCAAACCACTAACCCAAACCACCAACTTACCATCAGTTGAATACAGCCCCCAAAGTTTAGCACTTCACCTCCAGAAAAGGAAAGCGAATCCTCAAAGGAAAAGGACAAAACTCGCACCTTGAACCCCACTTCTTTTGGAGGGCGAACTGCCAAACTTCAGGGGGTGTACCCCCACGAAATTTAACGCAGATACCCCCAAGATAGCCAAATTTTGAAAGGAGATACATAGCCATTAAACAAAAAAACCCATAATTTTTCTTGGTCCTGAAGGTGTGTTCCACCATTCCATAAGATTCCCCATCATTTCGACCCGTCATTGGTGGGCCGCATCCATCAACATCAAGCGCCAAGGCAGTCCATGGCATCAATGGATCTTCGGCTTCAATACGCACTCGAAGAGGTGCGGATTTTTTTTTTTTCGATGAGAAGCAGCTTACTGGGATGTCCATGGAACTTAGTAAATGGTTTATTTCACCTCGTACTGTAAGTAGGTTGGATACGTCCCCTAAGTAGGTGAAATCAACCAACTTACAAACTACTTACGAACTTCCATGGACACCCTAGTAGTCAACCAAAAACTCAAAAAAACTGTTTTTTTTGTTTGAAAGTTCACCAAGGTGTTTTATTTTACTTTTCATAGGTAAAACGGTGGGGGCTCCTTGGGATGTTACCCTTAATCATCAACGCCATATACACCTTATACCTTATATAGTGGGTATTTTATTGGGTATATATACCATTTTAAGAGGTTTCGGGGGTTAAACAGCTAGGGTACCATCCCAAGGGTACCACCATTTTCCCTATCAATTTTGTACTCCCCCTAAAAGAAAATGGTGCGGGAAGATGGAGTTATGTCAAATTTGACAAAGAGTTCATGTTTCAACTGACTCTGGTGGATGGCTTTCCTTCACACTTTCTTGTTCTAACACTCCAGCAGTGGAGCACTTTAGATCTCTACGTGTTCCAACAAGAAATTTCTACATAGCTACCTTTCCGCGACCAAACGAGCAGTAATTATTCCACCCTGGTTGGTTGGTTTATAAAGGGAGGTATACTACCCAGCTACATAGGGATTATACATAAGACACTATATGAATCAGTATTAATCAACCGGTATTTCATGGAATGTGAAGTACTCTGGGTTTTGACCACTGCTTGGGTAAACTCACATGTACGTAGTGTCATTTTTTGATCAATACTGATGGAAGGCCATGTTTTTTTTTGATCACTGCTCACCTTCATGTCTCTTCCACATGATCTCCCATCGCAGGATGAAGCCTTTCAACATCTGCGAAGCTCGGATTTAGATGATCCCAAGGCAAAGGCAGCTTTGAAACTCTACCAGGACGTCGGTGATTCGTGGGCGTTTTACGGTTGTCAGGTTGCAGGTGGCACCTAACGTTCACCTAACGGTTGCCTTGGTTGGTCCATATTAGATTTGATGAAATGCCCACAAAGTGAAAAAAGGGATTGTTATATGAATAAGCCATGAAATTAATATTATAGCTAACCAACCAGCATTTCATATGCATTTCATGGTTCACCGAGGACCTACGAGTTTTGATTCAAATGCATGAAGGAACCACTCACGGCCGAGGGTGGCCACACAACAGAGATTGTCTCAGCGATTTTTTTTTGAAACAAAGGCGATGAGGGAGCCAATGAAGTTGCTGGCCCCCCGAAGATGACTTCCAGTGAGTCTGAAGTCTGAAGTAGATGCCCTGAAACAAAAGATCAAGCCACATGAGTTGCAGTTCAAGATTGCCCCCAGCTATAGGTCAAAACCACTGTATATGATTATATATATATATATATATATATATATAGT
>DF244823.1:0-23259 GCA_000507305.1 Breviolum minutum Mf 1.05b.01 | reverse complement strand
CCGCATCGCAGTCGGCTATTCGGCTGGGAAGGTCGCCAAGAACAGCGCTTATGGAAAAACTGGGAGAGAAGTTGGACATCGAAGACAAGTCCGTGCCCAAGCTCTGCCTCACTGGAGTTCCAATCGTGGGAGAAGCCCTACGATCACCATTCTTTGAAGAACACTTTATCCCAGCTCAGATAACTGTGGAGGAGCTCCTGAGTACCTCACAAAAGAGGCGTCCGGGTACCCTCCACAGAATTCAAAAGATGGCCGAGTCATCTCCGGCTGAGTTGAACAGAGCGATATGGGAGAAGGCCATCAAGGAAGTTCGTCAAGGCTCAATGGATGGACCTTTCAACGAGGAACAGATTGTCGCTAAGCATGGGAGGTTCTTTAACCTGGTTCCAAGTTTCGGCCTAGCCCAGGGAACTAACGAGAAAGGAGAACCCAAGTTTCGACGTATAGACGACCACAGTGCCTCTCACAACAACTTAGCTGCGACAAGGACCCAGAAGATACCGATGGCAATGGTTGATTACCTCTTGGTGATGATCACCTCAATGGCAAACCACGTATCAACGGATTTGGTGGTGGGAACCGAGGATATGCAGGGAGCATATCGTCAGGTACCATTACCTGACTCGCAGTTGTCGATTTCAATCACAGGCGTTTATAATCCAGACACCAGAGAAGTTTCTCTGTTTGAAATGTTTGGGCAACCTTTTGGCGCAGGACATGCGGTACCAAATTTCTACAGGGTGGCCGAGTGGCTTAGCAGGACCATAGTTAGAGGTTTCAAAATTGTCATCGATCACTTCTTTGACGATTTCTTTATGGTTCTGAGAAGGTCCGAGGCACTTGAAGGAAGCTTCATCGTTCAAGAAGCCTTCAGCCTACTGGGGTTCAAGCTTGACCCAGATAAAACCCAAGTACCGGCTGAGGTGGCAATGGTACTTGGAGTAGCAATAAACACTTCGGCACTTACCACAGAGAGGACTTTGATGGTGGAGCCAAAGCCCACTAGGATCAAAAACCTCTGTGAGATGATTGATGCAGTGTTGAGGCAGGGAACCTTGTCACCAAACATGGCAGCTAGTCTGTCAGGCAAATTTGGTTTCTTGTGCAGTACTATGTTTGGTAAAGTTGGAAGATGTTGCTCAGCAGCTTTGCGAGCAAGACAGTATGGGCCAAGTGAAGACACTTCCCTCACTCCCCAACTTGTGACGGCACTAAATCTTATGAAGAAGTTTGCCGTTGCATCCCCATCTCGCAAGTTGTTACTAGGAACTTCGAAACCTCCCATCATTCTGTATACAGACGCCTCAGATGTTCCTGAGAGAGTCTCTCACAGATGGGTAGTAGGTGCAGTCATGCTAGATGCCTCAAAGGACTTCAGCATGCACCACACTTATTGGACCGTACCTCAGGAAATTATAGATAAGTGGATCCCAAAGCAGTCCTATATGGGACAATTGGAGACCCTTGCCTGCCCTCTTGCGTTGTATACTTGGAGCTCCAAGATGCGCAAAAGGCGAATCATACTGTTCGTGGATAACGACAGTGCAGCATCCTGTTTGGTACGAGGCTTTTCTCCAAAACAAGACACTTGCAGTTTGGTCGGGCAATTCTGGCTTGCAGCTTCCGAGTCTGAGGTAGAAATCTACATCGACCGTGTTGAGTCCAAATCCAACATTGCGGATGGTCCAAGCCGCCTTGCCTTCGAACTTTTACATAGTCTTTCATCTCAATTCACTCCTCCGTGCACATCTCCGTTTTTCACTGCCGATATTTCATGGTTCGTTGAGCCTCCCTGAAGACCTCCCCAAATCTTCAGGTTCGTCACTTTGTGGACAACAATCCAACCCAGGGAACAAAGCCCACAATCCTGACGATGGGAAATCGGGCTTCCCTCCCTGAGAAAACAAGGTGAGGGGATCATAGCAAGCACACTCCAAGTGTTCGCTCGCACTTGAGAAGTGATGACTGCAAAATGATCCTATGAGGACCAAAACTTTCCCAACGAACAAAGAAAAAAGGAGCTTAGCTGCTTTTTCGTATGGAGCATGCGAGAAACTAGAGATATCCTTGACTTGTGCGTAGTACTAGAGAGGATGTCTTAGAGTTGAAAGCATGCGGTGCCATTTTGGCTAAAGGCCTGAGTTCAGGCCAGAACACCTCCTTTTTTCTCCACACCCTCCCACCCAGGAGCGGGAAATCGGGCTTCCCTCCCTGAGAAAACAAGGTGAGGGGATCATAGCAAGCACACTCCAAGTGTTCGCTCGCACTTGAGAAGTGATGACTGCAAAATGATCCTATGAGGACCAAAACTTTCCCAACGAACAAAGAAAAAAGGAGCTTAGCTGCTTTTTCGTATGGAGCATGCGAGAAACTAGAGATATCCTTGACTTGTGCGTAGTACTAGAGAGGATGTCTTAGAGTTGAAAGCATGCGGTGCCATTTTGGCTAAAGGCCTGAGTTCAGGCCAGAACACCTCCTTTTTTCTCCACACCCTCCCACCCAGGAGCGGGAAATCGGGCTTCCCTCCCTGAGAAAACAAGGTGAGGGGATCATAGCAAGCACACTCCAAGTGTTCGCTCGCACTTGAGAAGTGATGACTGCANTATCTATATGCTACCTATTTTGCATGATTTTTCCCACTCCCCTTAACATCAGCTTCCACTTGGAGGTGACGAAAATTTACCAGTTGACATTGGTATTATTGCACTGGTTCTCTTCATTGGTACCAGCCAATACCAATGAAGAGAACCAGTGCAATAATACCAATGTCAACTTGCGACGTCAGGGGTGCACAGAAACTGGGTGATCTTCGGCCGCACTCATTCTTGTCTTCGGACAATGCTTTAGAAACTGCAGGTGTTTGTCATAATATGCAGCTTTCGAAAAGAGGCCCTAAAACCTTGTACCATCTACTTTTGCTCCACAGATGGTGCTTTCGTTTGAACCCATGTATATTATACATGGGTTCAAACGAAAGCACCATATAAATGTTTGCGATAGCTGCAGCTGTAGCTGAGCAGTTGTTTGGCAAAAAGTAGCAACTGTTAGACCACTGACTCAGATGTCCTGTGGCCAGAACGAGGTGCATGGTGAGAGAACTAAAACAACTGATTGATGCAACCGTCGCAGTTGCTCTGGCAAAGAAAATGCTCCTACTGGAAGGTCCAGGAAGTCATGCACAGCCGAGAACGGAAAGACATCAGGTCGAACCGCCAAGAAGGATTTTGTTCAGAATAGTCAATGGCAAAGTGCCTCCGCTGGAATCTGCGGATTCTGTTAGCCCCTGCCATTGAGACAAGGATATAGCCGCGGCGAGCCTTCCACGGTCGCCAACATCACATTAACACTCAACGCCCATTTTTTCGGCACAAGTAGCAGTGGGCCACGTACATCAGTATGTACGTGGCCCACTGCTACTTGTTCGAGTTTTCGCTTGTGTTGGGCTCAATGTTTGGTTGCAGATGCTGAACTGGAAGCATGAAGATGATAGTAGCATGACAGCATTCAGATGAGCCGTGGGCCAGAGAAATCAATGTTCATCAGCAGAGCAGAAGAGATAGAAGAGCATCGAGGTGTTAAAAAGAAATATGCCTCACAACTCAAGATGCCCAAGTAATCAGGTTGCATTGTCAGTTTCATTCAGAATCCGATTCCAGGTGGACTTCAAGCGATGCGAAAAAGTGCGAATTGGTGTGGAAGTTGGAATGGAATGGAATAGATATTTAATGATATTTATGAATGGCACAAGATGGCTGTCAGCTGTGATGTTTCGGACCTGGATCTTCAAAACTCAGTAGACAATTATATCGATACCAGGAAACAAACCAAGCTGTTTCAAGATGTAATTTTTGCATGCTTGTTCGCGTGCCGCTGCCTGTTGTAGCCATTGCTCAAGCCATTGCGCAAAGTTTCGCTTGGTGATTTCGCTGGTCTTCCGTGGTTTTCCTAATCTGAAGACAATGTTTATTCTGATGATGACTGTGATGTTCATGGGAGGCGGGTGACGGGTGAAATGAAGCTCAGTTGGGTATGGGTACTTTATTGGTTTGCCAGGAAGTTGACATCATCGAATCCATCCATGCCATGCAGATGAATTCCATTTGGTCTCGATTATGTCTATTTGCATTGTCAAATTGTCACTATATTGCAAAGCCAATTCAGGAAACAATTGACTTGTGAGATTTCTAATGGTGTTGGAAAGAAGAACTCGTGCACATGTCAACAATAGTAGTAGTACTTGTAAGAGAGGCATCCGCATAGTCGAAAACTCTCGGTGCAAGCATCAACCCATAAAAGCTAAAAAGCGCAGTACCTTAGATGACCCATCGGGCCAAGTAGAGCTTAAGTGGAACAAAGGCATGAGGAAAGCACCTTAGTGACCAGACGGTCGGAACCAGTGCCTAGATGGCACGAGATGGCACATGTCAACAATTCGTTTGTGTTTTTGAATGCTGTTGGCAGATATATGAGAATATACATATGTGCCAGGGAAACCCTTTAGTTGGTATATAAAACCCTACTATTGGGATCTATTGACCATCCCCTATTATGAAGCGAAATTCGGACTGTCTGAGAGCTCTGATGTGAATCACCCCTTGGATTTGTACCGGGAATGACCACTTAGCAAAGCCATCCAAGTATTTTGAGCAACAATGGGAGTTTAGACCCCAGCATATCTTTGGTCATTCCCTGATCTCATTACACTGGGCAGGCGAGGCGCGTTCGCCTTCATGTGCTTTCGATGGGCGTGGTTACACGGTCCGGGTGGGTCCCAGTTGCGGGGGACAGCGGTTGGTTTTCTTTCGAAATTTTCGAAATTGGAAAGTTCCATGTTGAACCGGAGCGTATCATGTTTGGAAGACAACAACCACAACTTGCATTTATATACAATACATGCAAGTTGTGTTTTTTCTGCAGGTTCGACACAACGTCATCCAGTGATTCAGCTCTTTTGTTCACAAGATTTTGAAGATGTTGTTCCGTGTTGCGAACGAAGTTTCCTCGCTTTTCAGGCATACTTATATAAATGGCATCAAATGGCATCAAACAGTTACCCTCCTCACTTTCCTCCACTTTTGCACTGCAAAAGGATATCCACGTCAATGTTCCAAGTGGTCACCAATTTGATGCCTCCTCGTGCCAGAAGGAGATGTCACGTCGGTCGCTGGGAATGTTGGGGCACACCTCCATAGAGCACCATCCACAGCACCAGACACGCCCAGGAGTGTCAACTCCGCATCGGCTGTGTCTTGGCATGAAGGGAACGCCCACTACTCCCAAGTGAGCTCTAAATTTGTCCAAGACTTGAAGTCTTGAAGATCTTGTGCAAAACGTACTGGTACCGGTTTGAAGGGTCGTTTCTGCAAGGTTCGTATTTTACCTTCTACAACAACTCCCAAATGTTGCTTGGCAGACGTTTTGCAACTTGACCAGGGGAGTGGGATTGCACGAACCGGTCAAAGTCAAAGGGTTGTTTTATGAATGCTTATATGAATGCTTATCGCTTGCAGTATACATGGCAAAATCATGCAAAGTCGTTTGCGAGATCATGGATTGCTGGAGTAGAAGTGTACACTCCCGCAGTCGAGGCAGTTTGGATTTCAAACATTTTTTGGCTGTTTTCACCAACTTCGGCCTGTATGGTTTGCGTGTGTGTGTGTGTGTGCAAATGATATATTATAATGTAATACAGTAATACATATATAATCATATATAGTGTCTATAGATTTTTAATGATTTTTATAGTATTACTATTATGCATCGTATATGAACACATATTGTATACATCCATACTAATATTAATCCAACCTGGCCCTTCAGGTGTTGGTTGATGGGAGCCACAGCCACGTTGATGGATCAACCTGATCCAAAGGTGGGACGCAAAAGCCTTACAATCACAGGTTGATGTCGGCCTTATGTAAATTTAAGATTGAACCAAGCCATCCTAAAGATCTAACATGTATACTTTGGAGATGTTTTCTGGCATGCTGAAAAAGGATTTCTGGGATTTTCTGGGCAATTCTCAATGTTCTTACAAAATATTTAGCCACCAGCCAAGACGCCAAATTGCCTAAAATTTAATCTAGATTTTGAATTGGCATAAATCATAAGCATAATACGGATTTTTGGATATTCTTAGCTTGAATATCGCTGCAAAGCACTACTTATAAAAGTACGTCGTATCATTTGGCTGCACCAAAAACCCTGAGAAGAACAAAATCTATTTCATGCTTGTATGTGGTTTCTAGGAACCGCCAACCTGTTAAACAGTACAATAAATTATACAACCATTGCAACCATCAATCATAATGAAATCTTCAACGACAGGCCACCAGTGGCTCCAAGACCTGCAGCTCAGGAATGGGAACGGAAGGGCGAGAGGGCTGCAAACCATAAGAACGCATGTTAAAGAATGTTAAAGATTCTACAAATCACATCGGAAGAAGTGGGTGTAACTGGAATACTGGCAAATTTCCGCATGTTCAAATGAAAGCAACCATCGTGAGTCAGAACCTTTTGTTTAGACGATTTTCCTATTGGTTTCTTTTGCCAGTTGCTACTTCAACAGAGTGCCGGTGAAAACGTGCATCATGATCATACTCTTGCTTGATTTGGATATGAATCTTGATAATGAGGTGATGAACCCTTCCCTCACATGTACAACTTGCCATATTTATACTGCCTTGACAAAAACCTGTTTGGTGTATACCTCGCAAGGGTAACCAGATTTCACCTTTTCGCATCACAGGAGTCACTCCTGGTGCTGTGATCACTTTGCCCGGAGATGAGGCGATCGGCGCCACCCTGCACGATGGTTTCCCAACGGCGTCGACCCCTGCGTTGGAGGCATCATTGGAGCAGATCCACCACAGTCACTTGAAGTAAGACACGGATGGTAGAGTTGTTGGGAGGAAGTGCCTCATACTCTTGCATGTTGTTTCATGATGTTTCTTGTAGTATCATGTGGTTTTTCAAAGTCACATCATGATCAGTTTCATTACATAGATCCTCTAAGCATCGTCACGATTTTAGCAGCTGGTTATGATAACGTCATTTGCATGTGAAGTTTTGGCCAATTCAATGTTGTGCTGGAAAGGCCACATCAAACAGAACGCAAAAGATTTCGGGATGTGTACATGATTCCTCCTGTTTTCTTCCTCGAGTTCCCTTTGTATGTTCTCAGGATGTTGGAGTAAAGCACCAGATTCTGTTGGTAAGTTTTAGGCACATCCATGCACATGTTGCGATGGGATTTTAACCCAAACCCATCGAACCCACTGGTCATGTTGGCACCAGCATTTTTGCACCAAGATGCCGAAAACGCCTACAAAAAGATCAGCAACATGGTGAGGGCCTTAAGCAACGGAAGGATTGACACCCAGATTTCTGGAGATAGTTCTTCCAACTGACCCCGTTTGGTGAGACAGATGTCGGGGGCATTTGCGTAGATTGATTATGTACGTGCATATTATAATATGATCCGGTGTCCCGTGTCAACGGTCCCCTCCATGGTAGTTCCCCCCCACCTGTACCCTTTCATGGTAGGTACCAGTACTATACAACTACCACTATGCTACTACTACCACTACTAGTACTACCTACTATTATTTACCTTTTTCCATTATCACTACGTACTACTAATATTACTAGTAATCTTAGTTGTGAGGAATCTATGTTCTTACTTCTTAGTTCCAGGCTGGTACGCGTACTCCTGCGTACCAAATCAGTCCCCTCCAAGTCAAACCTTTGACATACCTTTCCCTGCAACATTGTTTGACTCGAGTACTTGCAGAAACTCTTGTTCTCTTTTCATCCGTGCCATGGCCGCTGCTTCTTTTTTCGTTAATCTTCCAATACTTTCTGCAGAAACAAAAATAACACAAATTTCAAAAAAGGCAGATCTTTGGGGGGTAGCATATATTTATATACATATTTATTTGTTTATATTTGAATAAGGGCAGACACACAAGATTTTCTGCGTAGGTGGATCTCAACTGCTATTTCAAACCACACCCAAGGAACCGCGAGAAATCCGCTCTGTTGGCGTGAAAAATCTCAGGAGGAAAGGGATTGAAGTGGGGTGGGGTCCGGTTTGCAGGGGACAGGTTTTGAAGACTTCTCTTTTGATGAGGGTTTCATATATTATCTCGACTTCGCTTAAATTACAATTCGATGTGACATGACTTGGACATGCATCCCAGATTTTGCAATTTTTTCCCAGTGCGATGCTGGTTCGGAGGCATCAGCCAAGAGGCAGAGGCAGGGGGCGGATCATTGAGCCATAGAACAGTTCTAGAAAAAGACTTGAGGAACCCTAAGATCCACGAGTTTCGATAGTTTTGGACCAAAACATACCATCAAAGCGAAGAAAACAGTATGATATGAAGTTTCTTGGACATTGTTCTGAGGGCATGGCGTCAAGAATTGTTTCATCTCCTACAATACGTTTTCCAATCAAGGCAAATCAATGTGCTGATTGAAAACATTTGCTGATGAATGTGGTAAAATATTGGTTTATCTTTTACAATATGTTGTTTTCAATATATATATATATATATATAAGTAAATGAGTTTGCTTGTTGAAAATGTGTGTTTATCAAAGTGGTAAAGGATTGTTGTACTTTACTGACACCATTCTTGTAGATAAGGTCGATAATTGTACTAGCTCTTACAATTCATTTACAAATATTGAAAAAGGTAGATAATGGATTGATTTTGTCCTAGCAATAAGACAAAAATGAATAAGGCAGAAGTTGTTGTTTATGTTTATTCATCTTATTTTGATAGATATTATATATATATATGTGCTAGAACGGGTACCTATTTTGCATGATTTTTCCGCACTCCCATTAACATCAGCTTCCACTTGGAGGTGACGAAAATTCACCAGTTGACTTTGGTATTATTGCACTGGTCTTCTTCCTCGGTCTTGGCTGGATATTATTTGCGACGTCAGGGGTGCACAGAAACTGGGTGATCTTCGGCCACGGATGGAACTTGTGACTTTCTGTCCAGGTTTGAAAGGGACAGAGCCATCGAGGGATAGAGGTAAACATGTAAAACTTAGTACCCAGCATTTCTCGAGTTCTCGAGCATACTTTCAGGAAGATGGTTGGTTAGTTACTGAATATGTTTGCCTGATTCTGACTGGTGCAACATTGCATGGTTTGCATGTTGAGTACCAAGAGCCGAAAGCCATAAAATTGATAGATCTACCGCCATGGACAGAGGAACCCTCATCATCATCATCATCATCATCATCATCATCATCATCATCATCACATCCCTGACATAAACATTGTCTACCATGTACAGTATGTATATATGATTATATATTATATGTATATATGTGTGATTTACGAAGTTTCCCTCAGAAATCTGTGTCTTTCACAAATTCCTTGAAGCAGCACCCCGCTAAAACCTCCACCCGTTGAGGCGTGGAGCTGGAGACGAGGATCCCTTGTTGCCCATCCATCAAGCGCAAGATGGAACGCCGAAAAGCCAGGCTACGGGTGCCGAGGTGGTAAAACGTTATTAGAAATGGGAGTAAAGATGGGGGGGTTCCAATTCCTAAGTTGTCATAATTATTTTGAATATTTTTGAATGTTATTAATTTTGACGTTACCAAGTACTATTGATGGACTGGGTACAAGAGTGACATAGTGTCATTTGTACAAGTATTTCGGTTGTTTAGACATGTAGGGCACATTCTGCTGTGTCGCCAGTTCACGCAATGGTCACTTGATGACCTGCTCAAATAGAACAAAGGGTGAAATCAAAGTTGCACAGTTGATGACAAGTCTTGGGAGATTTTTCTAGGACCCAAGGTTTGTTTATCGGTGGCAAGGCGGTGGGTTTATCGTGTCTCAAGGGATTTTTTAGCTATCCTGAGGATTCGCACAAGGAGGGTGAGGCCTCCGATTCTTCGGATGCTTCCCCGGTGACACGGCCCTTCTATGTATCAGATGCCTGCGCCAACGGAATGCCAGTCCGTTCTGTGAGGGATATGTTGACGATCCCACGACCACTGCACATTGAGCTTCCTGAGCAGCCATGAAGTTGCAGTAGGGAGCCTTGGCGTGGGAACAGCCTTGGAAATTCTGGTTTCAGGATGTTTCAGGGTCCTGTGTCGAGTTTGATTGGATAGACATACCCATTTTGATGTATATGATTATATGAGTGGGAAAGCATTACCCAAGCACCACAAGGCACTGTTAAGTAATATGAGCTAAGAGACCCCAATCCCGCGTACCTTCTTGGAGAGGAATGTTCTCACGAGGACAAGTTTCAAAACTAAATAGAAAAAAATATGCTTAATCATATATACTAATTTTACTTGGTAGCTTTACCTATCTATACTTGGTGGCTCATGGTAGTTAGTAACTAAAGTTTGCTTATACCCAAAACTAACCTCATTACACTTACTAATTAGCTACCAACTACCATGATCCACCAAATATCTATACATGTTGTCTCTATTCATGGACTTTGTCTAAAATTCATTACACTGTCATGTCAACTCACCTTTTGCCAGCCCTCTTTTCCTGCATCTGTCCCCATACCACCTTGGACCTGAGAAACAGAAAACACAATGGAATTTGTGGCTATGTTGTACCTATACTTGACCAAAAAGGGGTACGTACCAGAGGGGTCTCTTACCTAATATGAATAGATAAGTCGTTTTCATGTAGGATGTATGATGCGCATTTGACATATGGCTAATGTCTGACAGACGCATGATGGTGATGACGGTGATGATGGATGGTGGATTATCGATGAGAAGCACTGAATCACTTCCAGGAATTGTGCCCTTCTTGCTCATCAAGCGTGTTTTCTGATGCTCAGAGTTGCTTCGATGCTTCGTTTGAGATAGTTTAAAACGGCGAGGAAACAGCGGATGGAAGAAATCCACCTGATGGGTGAAGACTTGCAAAGGAAGCATGCCTGAAGTACTGTAATTGAAATTCTATAAGACACGACTCTGGCAGGCAAGTGAAATCTCCAGCTTCCTTTGCAGCACCGGGCGAAGTAGATGGCCTAAAGACCAAGATGATACAAGATGAACTTTGACGTGAAGGCCACTCATTCTTGTCTTCGGACAATGCCTTAGAAACTGCAGGTGTTTGTCACAATATGCAGCTTTCGAAAAGAGGCCCTGAAACCTTGTACCATCTACTTTTGCCCCACAGATGGTGCGTTTGAACCCATGTATGTATATAAATGTTTGCGATAGCTGCAGCTGTAGCTGAGCAGTCTTCTGGCAAAGTGCCTCCGCTGGAATCTGCGGATTCCGTTAGCCCCTGCCATTGAGACAAGGATATAGCTGCGGCGAGCCTTCCACGGTCGCCAACATCACATTAACACTCAACACCCATTTTTCCGCCCAAGTAGCAGTGGGCCACTTCATTTGATAGGCAGCGGAGAGGCATCAGAGTACTGGTACTGTACATCAATGTACATAGTATATTTCGCTACTATGTGGATGAAACTGATCCACGCTCGAAATTCGACATGGCCAAAGGCGCCGTGAAGCAAGCCTTCAAAAGATTTCAAAAGCAGTCACAAGAATCGGGAAAAAGAAAATGAAGCAACAGATCCACAGCACAATGAAAGATGTCTAGCGTGAGAGAATATCACTTTATTCTAAAGTGTGATGGCCCAGTCTGGCTCAAAGCTGGAGTGGGCGAAGTGAGATACCTCTTGAACAATGCCATACAGCATCACACATTTGATTGTCATAAAAAAGTAGGTGGTTGCCGTCACTCCGCAGCTGTTCACTGGAAGCGATTTACCCGCAGGGGGAAAGGAGTGCTGCCGTGCATCATGCCCGCCGAGAGCTTAGAAGCATTTTGATGCCGTTCCGGTGGATTGGGGGATAGCGTTTGGTTGGAGTGGGTACCAAAAAAAATATTTGCAAAAATCTGGCACATAGCTTGTGGATGCAAAAATGGCATATGGTACATCCATGTCAGCCTGCAAGTATATATAGTGGGAAAATATGCTGTGAATATGTAGCTTATAAGTTGGCAAAAGAATGCAAGGTACATCCATGGGGCCCACGACGTTTCCATGGGTCAATTGAATGATTTTTGGAGTGCGTTTTGCACCGTTTGATTGGTGCGATCAACTTACAATTCATTTACAAATATTCAAACAGTAACAGGTACATAATGGATTGATTTTTCCAAACAATACGACAAAAATGAATAAGGCAAAAGTTGTTGTTTATGTTTATTCATCTTATTTTGATAGATATATTATATCTGTGTGCTAGAAAGGGTAGATTTTTCCTCACTCCCATTAACATCAGCTTCCACTTGGAGGTGACGAAAATTCACCAGTTGACTATGGGATTATTGCACTGGCATTGGCTTGGGTGGATACTATTTGCGACGTCAGGGGTGCACAGAAACTGGGTGCTCTTCGGCCACAGTCGCTCTGGTCTTCGGACAATGCCTTAGAAACTGCAGGTGTTTGTCATATTTGTCATAATATGCAGCTTTCGAAAAGAGATGTCACCCACTCTACCTCGTGGACCTTTCCCCGAGATTTTCCCGTGTACCCAAAACGGGTTGGCCGTGACCCTGAGGGTACAGTTGAACCGCCTTCCAGCAGATCGCCTATTGAAAGTTCATCAGGTGAACTGGGACCCTCCATGGAACTAACGTACTGCCTTCTGAAGAATGGTTGTTGGGAGACAAACCTTTCCTTTTGGGTTTTTGCCTATTTTCGGGGTTGGGAAACTATTAATTTAGGGTTATTACCAACGAACAAGCTGAATTTCAACATGTTCTTAACCACCAAATCATAATGACTTCGATCTGGGATCAGTGAAGTTCTATCCCTAAGCCCAAGAAATTGCATCAATTGACAGGGGTCCCGATACATCAGACTGCATGGCTAATGGATGTTGATGGAATCCCAAATGGGTAACTCCAAAAACCCTGGTGTTTGGTTATTGAATTTATGTTTGGCGGGTGAAAAACTACTGTACCTTTATAGTTTTACGTAATTATAATGATAAGGATCCCTCTTCAAGAATCAGTGCAATGGGATGGGGACAGAGTTTTTTTTTGTGTGGCCCAAATAGACTAGATTTAGGTTTAGCAATCATTGTAAAATTGATCCCGGAAGTATCATCCAGCCACTGAATCAAGTAACCACACTGATTAGCCCACCTGACCACCCCTGGCCAACCCTCGCTTTCAAAAATGTGACATGGAAAAACATCACCCGCACGCATTTTTCCATCTTTGGGTGGTGTTTAAGGGAAGCTGTCCCTGCAAAACAGGCCTTGCAAGAACTCCAAGATGCTGGACTCAGCGAAGTGCTTGATCTCTCACAACTCTTAAAGGTTGTACCTTGGTCCATTGATGGATGGATGGATGGATGGATAGATGATTTATTTGGATATGGTAGTATACATAGGTAACGGTCGGGTGATGTACACTCTGGTACCATTTTCCTCAGCCTTAGCAATTTATTGGAAGGAGGCGGGGGTGGGTGTTGGCTGGTGAAAGAAACTCCTTCATTGCGAAGACATCCTTTAGAAATGCAGAAAATTCATGAACATTCCCATTCAGGAGACAGTAGTGGAGATTACAGTGGACGAAGAGGAGGAGGACCGCAGAGCCTAACACATTTTTTTACCAGTGCCTGTTTGACCTTGCGACATTCTCGTCACTAAACTCAGTGACCAATTCCCCTTGGATCAGTCGTATCTTGTTAGAGTCTTAAATATGACAAGCTGGATAGGGTTTCCGCAAAATTTTGGGGCGCAATTTGGAGATCACAAACTTTTGGGCCTTTGAAAAATTGTAGGTGTCCAGCTTGAAGGATGTGTTGAATGATTTTCCTCTCAATTTGACAACCAACTCCCATGCTTTTGAAGTGAGAAAATAAAACTCTGAAAGGGGAGCCACTCGGATGGATCTGGGATGAGGGAAACCCCACTGTTTTGATTGAACATTACCTTCTTTGGAAGGGTGAACTTACCTTTTTCCAGGCAACTATGATACTAGATGCATTTTTACCACACATATTCACACACACACACACAAGTGAACATATTTGCATATCATGCAACTGTAAATGCAAAGTAATACAAACACTGTATACATAATTTCAATTGGGGCAGTAGCGACTTCAACTCACCTCATTTCATGATTTAAGAAGGGCATCCCATGGCCAAGCATGTTGTCATTGCTGTCCAAACACCATACAAAAGATCAGAAGGATTGGAAAGGGCAGGCACAAAAAATTGCTTAGTTGTTGAATTATTATAGATAAGGAATGATAAGGGAATTATTAGCTCCTCTTTGTTATGTATTTTTTGTTTTTTCGTAAGCCATCCGACAGGGCTCCCATGTTTTATCCCGAGATTGGTTTCTCTGATGGAAGAGTTCATTCATTATTTTTCATAGGATCCATGGGACTGGTAAATTTACCCACAGGAATGGTTCAATTTTATGGTAAATTAGTGGGTAAATATACCGGGTTTGGGACAACTTGTTTGCCTATGTTTCCGAAGCAATTTTGTGCGAGGAGCTGATTCCAGATGAGTGGGCCACAGAAAACAATTTGTTTGGCAACTTGTTGTCTTTGGCCCACTCAATCAGCTCGTCCTGACAAACTGAAAATGCGTTTTCGAGACAGTTGCTTTGCAACAGACCGTGTGATGGTGGCACCCGTTGACTTGTTACAGCCCCGAAAAAGCTTGGAAGTGGCTAACTGGCTATAGCCATCTGATTTGCATTCAACCGCTGTCAGAAGAGATTTATTAAGCAGTGTTTAGTTTGATGAGAGAAGCCCCGGCACCTTGCGCGAATTTTCCACCGCCTACCGAATATATAGTCAAAAATTAAGGAAACGGTTCGACAGTAGTGTTTACTAGTCTTGAGAGCTTGGGGAAAAATACCAACAGTATAACAGTATAGCCCGTAGGATCCATGGGACTGGTATGTTTACCTATACATGAATGGTTGACTTTTATGATAAACTAGTCCATGGATTCTATGGGAAATTGGTTGACTGATGGTAGACTACATATACATAGGAAGAATTATTCCAAGAGGGGTTATGGTCTCTTACATTGTACATGGCCAAGTTGTCTCAGGTTGAAATACATTTGTTTATCAATATCCCCGTGGTGGCACTGCTGTAGTTGAGTCTTATGTTATGAAACATTGCAAATGTTGCAACTGTTTTCGGGATTTAATTCGAGCCTGTCGTATGGATTCATTCTGGCAAATGAGACTGACTTGAAGCTTCCCCAATACGGCCCTGTATACAATATTCATTTGAAATACAAAATATAGAGAGAGATGATAATATTTATATATACACACAAAAATATATGCAGTATACATACAGGGATACATGTTTACGACATTTATATAACATAGGTTTATATGGTACAATATCCATAAGTCGTTGGGGGTTGTTAGCTTGTTGAAACGATATTTTCTTCCCAGGATTGCCTGAAATTCATGAACAAGGTGGCGTGCACCTTGTCACCGATGACATGCTCCAAAAATTGGGCATCGTTATTGGTGGGGCCAGGACATCAGGGCGGAGTTGGATTTTGTTTCCCTATGAGATTGGGTGCAAAAATTTGAAGGTTTTGGGCGGGCCCTTTAAAGGGGAAGTGGTCAGAGTGGTTATTTGGGGACCTTTTTTCTCCAAAAAATGATTTTACAGAGCTAACACCCCGTCATAGGATATTGAGATCAGAGTAAGGGGTTCGAATCTCTATAACCCATAGGATCCATGTGTGATATATGTACCATTATTTCTCACATTTGGTTGATTTTTTATAGTAAAGGTAGGTAAATATACCATATACATGGATCCTATGGGGAATAGACGGTAGTAGAACCCCTACTAGAATCCATACAAAACCTGCAGTTCTTTTTGGACAATTCTTTGGATTTAGCCCACAAATCGCATCACCTGTAGGTGAATTGAACTACGACGATGTCCTATTGAAAACTCGGAGCAGTGAAATGCTACTCCTCTCCGGTGGACTAACACGGAACTTGGGGCTTGACCGGTACCATTGGTTCAATTATTTGAGATGTTTATGTACCTTCCTCCATGGTAGATTTCGAGAATACCCTCCACCAGGGAACTATCATATCCCACGTTGGGAAAAGGAAAATCATCTTCAAAAGTGCCGTAGTACGGGATATGTTAGTTTCCAGGAGGATATTGTTTTAGTATGTTTTAGTTCCTTCAATTTACACAAGCTCGCCTGGATCACAATTATTTCACTATAGAACTAGAATCACTTCATTTTTCGCCTGTGGCACCAATCCCAAACCTCCCTCCGTTCAACCTGTTCCAAAAGAACACATCTCTCCTAAAGAGTTCGAAGGAAGAAGATTCTGGATGCCAGAAGGCAAAAATGCAAGGGGGGCAAAAAGCTCCACTTTGCCAAAAGCTCCACTTTGCCAAAGCGGAGCTTTTTGCCAAAGCGGAGCTTTTTGCCCCCCTTGCATTTTTGCCTTCTGGCNCTTGCATTTTTGCTTGATGGCATCTAAATTTTGGAGGCCATCAAGCAATGACGTTGACAAAGCGACCATATCCCAAATGTGTTTGGGTGGAGGTTCGCGAGTGGGAGGACACGGAAGCTCTTTCAGCACTTGAGTGCTCATTTTTGTCGAACAACTGTAGGGAATTTTTGTGAAGAAAACAGCTAGCTGGTTGGAAATCCCTTTTGGGGGAAATCTTTGGGAACTGGCACATTGTCCTGCCATGTTGGTTTTTCACAAGGTCTTTTCACATTTTTTTCTGCATTTCCACAAGGCCTTTTCGTTCAAAACATAGTCAAATATAAATCAACTAGGTGGCAGTTTCAAATATGTTCTATCCTCACCCCCAATTGGGGAAATGATCCAATTTGACGATCATATTTTTCGGATGGGTTGAAAACATCCAACTAGATCATTACAACATTATCTGACACCTTGGATTCGCCCCCCAACGCCACGGTTGTTTAAGGAAGGCTGGCGCGCTGCACGTCCAGCGTCGAGCACCTGGAGGTTTTGCACCACCGGCACTTCGGTACCTGTGGTGCAAAACCTCCAGGATTGGATGATTTCTACCGCATGAAAGACGCCTTTCAGGGCCGGAAAGATGCCATGCCCAAGGATTGGACCGGAAGGATGTTGTTGGATGGGAGAAGGCCCAAATTGCAAGTTAGTACAAGTTTTGCTACAAGGTAGGGTAATGTCGGGAGAAGTGCATTTACAATACTTCAGTGCCCCATCTTGTAAGTATAGTGAGGTACTAGTACAGGTTTGCCGGTTTACTAAATTCAGGATGATTGGTTGATGCTTTCGTTGCTTCGGAAGAGTTCCCTCACTGTCAGTGAGACATTTTTTAGATCAGTGGAAGGATTGGTGGAAGATATATAGTAGAGATCATGTTAAGTAGATTAAAATACATCTCAGTTGCCAGCATAGTCATAGGCCCTTTTCTCCAACAGTGAATCAGTGCCAGCTTAGTAAATGTGAATGGAGATATGCGGTGAGACTATTGTTTAGACTTTGACACACCCCATGACCTACCTTGCGAAGGGCTTGTATCTCCACTATATATACTGTATATATAACTGGAACCCAAATGGCCATTGTTTTGGTTGGAAAAGGCGTCGTTTTGGGGGATTGACCTTCAAAAATAGAGGTCGAAAAAGGTCGAAAAAGGGCTCCAGATCTAAGCTTGATCAGGCTTCTGACGTTTAGCCAACAATTCTCCCTTGTAGATTTTTCAAACTAAGATGCAAAAAAGGTGCATTTGCACCTGGCCTCGTGTGGAATCTGTGTTTTGGGGGGGGCTACAAACCTGAGATAAAGGCTCCCCAAACCTGAGATCCTGTATGGCGCCAGCCGGTCTTTTTTAAGGTTTTGCGTAGGCATTTTGAAAAACCACCTTTTTTGGGGTGGGGATTTCGTGCAGTTTTGAGGTCATCTTGCAAATTGTTCCAGTTATAGGAACAAATGATTCACTTGTCATTGATTCGAACTACTAGCCATACCCAGGAAGTCTAAAGACCAAACTTTGCCCCTTGGTAGCAGGGAATCCTTTACCATGGATCATCCTTTGTTTGGTATTGGACTTACATTGGCATAGATAGCACCCAGCCGCAGCAGTTGAACTGAACCAACCATTGAGCAGGATTTTTGATGTATATACCTTAGGTGGTTTTGCAAAAATGCTCAAAATTATTTCTGTTGTTTTTGCTTTCCAACTTCTTGGAAAGTGAGGTTTCTTTCAAGAGGACATATCATATGTTTATGTAAATGTATATAGCAACCCATGAGCATTCTCCAAAAGATCCCCCACAAAAGATAGTTCGAACGTGAAGGGAATGTTGGTTTTATGTTTTTTCTTCCAGTGGGCATGATTGAAATACATACAGATTAATATACCCGGAAAACAAGTTGCTGCTAATTTCCATCAACTTCCCCTAAAAACAGCCACAGTTGCCTAAAAGAATGGTACACTATGTTTTCCAGGTAGCGTGATGCTGTTCATTAGGAATGTCTTCAACCTTTTCCACACTCTGACCGGTCACAACTGCAAAAACCATCCGAGTTTCCTTCCAACGACACTTTGGGAGTTTCCTTCCGACGACACTTTGGGATCAAACAATTGTTATAGAAATCACCCTGGTGATTTTCACGAACATCTCATGGATAACCTCAAAGGACTTTTTCGCTTTGATTTTTTTTCTTGCTGAAACTCAAATGTCCCAATATTGGGATTACATATTTGGTGCCATGGATTCCAGCGGAAGCTCTGGGAGTGCAGGAAGCGCTGCCGAGGAGATGGTTCACGGAGCTTTTTTGTGGGAAAAGGTCTCAGGTGCAGAAAAACAAAGGCACCATGCAGTTTGAAACATGAACGTGGCGGTGGTTTTAAATACTTTTTTATGTTCATCCCTACCTGGGGAAATGATTGAATTTGACGATCATATTTTTCCAATGGGTTGAAACCACCAACTAGATGAAGACTTGTTTTTTTTGGATGAAGTTTATGAAGTTTTGTATCGCGAATTGGGTCCAACCAAAGAACACTAAAAAACAATACAGCGGTTTGAGCAACAAAATAAACTCAAAGATGATCTAAACAGATCTGGTTTTCTGAATTGATTTGAAACAAGTCATATTATATTGCCAGAAATAGAGTGAAGCAAGGTTCGTGTCAATAAACAACAACCATCATGTAGATACTCGTATCCCTTTTGTGGGGTAATGCTCTTCATCTACTGGTAGAAATGCAGAAAATTCATGAACGTTCCCATTCAGGAGACAGCAGGGGAGATTGAGAAAGTGGAGAAAGAGGAGGAACTTACGTTGGAGTCGCTAAAGAAAGACCGAAAACCTGCAGAGCCTCCAGTGGAAGAGGAGGAGGACCGCAGAGCCTAACACATTTTTTTACCAGTGCCTGTTTGACCTTGCGACATTCTCGTCACTAAACTCAGTGACCAATTCCCCTTGGATCAGTCTTATCTTTTTCTCTCGATTTGACAACCAACTCCCATGCTTTTGAAGCGAGAAAAAAAAACTCTGAAAGGGGAGCCACTTGGAGGGATTGGGATGAGGGAAACCCCTTAGATGACCCTTGTTTTGTTTGAACATTACCTTCTTTGGAAGGGTCAACTTACCTTTTTCCAGGCAACTATATGATACTAGATGCATTTTTACCACACATATACACGCAGATGTGAAAATATTTGCATATCATGTAACTGTAAATGCAAAATACTGTAATACAACCTCCGTATAAATAATTTCAATTGGGGCAGTAGCGACTTCAATTCACCTCATTTCATGATTTAAGAAGGGCATCCCACGGCCAAACATGTTGTCATTGCTGTCCAATCACCATAGAAAAGATTACCAGAAAGATTGGAAAGGGCAGCCACAAAAGAAATGCTTAGTTGTTGAATTATTATATTATATGTAGATAAGGGAATTATTAGCTCCTCTTTGTTATGTTTTTTTGTTTATTCGTAAGCCATCCGACAGGGCTCCCATGTTTTATCCCGAAATTGGTTTCTCTGATGGAAGAATTCATTCATTATGTTTCATAGGATCCATGGGACTGGTAAATTTACCCACAGGAATGGTTCATTTTTATGGTAAATTAGTGGGTAAACATACTAGGCATATCTTAGGTTAGCCTTATTCCCTTAGCCTCTTTGAGTTTAGTGGGATTTTACATTTAACACACTAAATTGTGCTGGTCGGACACCAGTTCGCCGATCAGTCACAGTGCTACACAGCACGAACAGCGAGCGATTTAACACACTAAAAGTTTAAGTTTAACTTTTAGCAGGGGACCTCAGGGTTGCCAAGTACCGTTCGTCCCATGGATCCTCGAACATTGACCGATTCAGAAACTACCCGTTTTGGGACAACTTGTTTGCCTATTTTTCCGAACCAATTTTGTGCAAGGAGCGGATTCCAGATGAGTCCACCTTGGAAGAGCTGACTGAGTGGGCAAAAGAAAACAAACTGCCCATGCGTTTTCGCGACGGTCGCTTGGCAACAGACGGTGTGATGGTGGCACCCGTTGACTTGTTACAGCCCCGAAAAAGCTTGGAAGTGGCTAACTGGCTACAGCCATCTAATTTGCATTCAACCGCTGTCAGAAGAGATTTGTTAAGATTTTATTAAGCAGCGTTCAGTTTGATGAGAGAAGCCCCCGGCACCTCGTGCGATTTTTCCACCGCCTACCAAATGGTCAAAATTAAGGAAACGGTTCGGGTCGACTTAAAAACTGCTTCTCTCCAGTAGTGTTTAGTATATCGCGTAGGATCCATGGGATCTATACATGAATGGGTGACTTTTATGGTAAATTAGTACCATGGATTCTATGGGTAATTGGTTGGCTGATGGTAGACTACATATACATGCGAAGAATTATTCCAAGAGGGGTTATAGTCTCTTACTACATTGTACATGGCCAAGTTGTCTCAGGTTGCAATACAATTGCAATACATGTGTTTATCAAAAATATCCCCGTGGCGGCACTGCTTTAGTTGAGTCTCATGTTATGACACATTGCAAATGTTGCAACTGTTTTCGAGATTGAATTCGAGCCTGTCGTATATGGATGAATACTGACAAATGAGACTGACTAAAGCTTCCCCAATACGGCCCTGTATATAATATTCATATGATATTTGTATATATATAGAGCGAGAGAGAGATGATAATATATACGCACATCAAAAAAAGTATATACAGTATACATACAGGGATACATGTTTACGACATTTATATAACATAGGTTTATATGGTACAATATCCATAAGTCGTTGGGGGTTGTTAGCTTGTTGAAACGATTTTTTCCTCCCAGGATTGCCTGAAATTCATGAACAAGGTGGCGTGCACCTTGTCACCGATGACATGCTCCAAAGATTGGGCATCGTTATTGGTGGGGCCAGGACATCAGGGCGGAGTTGGCTTTTGTTTCCCTATGAGATTGGGTGCAAAAAATTGAAGGTTTTGGGCGGGCCCTTTAAAGGGGAAGTGGTCAGAGTGGTGATTTGGGGGCCTTTTTTCTTCAAAAAAATGACCCATCGTAGAGATTAGAGTAAGGGGTTCGAATCTCTATAATCCATAAGATCCATGTGTGATATATTTACCATTGTTTCCCTACATTTGGTTGATTTGTATAGTAAAGCCCATGGATCCTATGGGAAAAAGAGGGTACTAGAACCCCTACTAGAATCCATACAAAACCTGCAGTTCTTTTTGGACAATTCTTTGGATTTAGCCCACAAATCACACCACTTGTAGGTGGATTGAACTACGACGATGTCCTACAGAAAATTCGGAGCAGTGAAATGCTACTACTCTCCGGTGGAAAACACATGGAACTTGGGGTTTCGCCGGTACCATTCGTTCAATTATTTACCTTCCACCATGGTAGATTTTTGAGAGTACCCTCCACCAGGGAACTAACATATCCCACCTTGAGAAAAGGAAAATCATCTTCAAAAGTGCTTATCTAGTACATCTTAGTACGGGATATGTTAGTTTCCAGGAGGATATTGTTTTAGCTCCTTCTCGACTCATTTTACACAAGCTCGCCTGGATCACAATTATTTCACTATACTACTAGAATCACTTCATTTCTGGCACCAAACCCAGACCTCCCTCCGTTCAACCCGTTCCAAAAGAACACATCAAAATCCTTGAGTTCGAAGGAAGAAGATTTTGGAGGCCATTAAACAAAAGTGCAAGGGGGGCAAAAAGCTCCGGTTTGGAAAAGTGGAACGCTATGAGCCGACCCTGACAAAAAGACCATATCCCAAATGTGTTTGGGTGGAGGTGCGGGAATGGGAGGACAGAGAAGCTCTTTCAGCACTTGAGTGCTCATTTTGTCGAACAACTGTAGGGAATTTTTGTGAAGAGAACAGCAAACTGGCACATTGTCCAGCCATGTTGGTTTTTCACAAGGTCTTTTCACATCTTTTTCTGCATTTCCAAGAGGCCTTTTCGTTCAAAACATAGTCAAATATAAATCAACTAGGTGGTGGTTTCATTTTTTAAATATTTTCACCCCTACTTGGGGAATGATCCAATTTGACGATCATATTTTTTGGATGGGTTGAAAACACCCAGCTAGATCAACGCCACGGGCCTTAAACATAAGGAAGGCTGGCGCGCTGCACCTGCAGCTTTGAGAACCTGGAGGTTTTGCACCTCGGGTACGGATGGCTTGGATGACTTCTATAGAATGAAGGACGCCTTTCAGGGCTGGAAAGACGCCATGCCCAAGGATTGGAGAGGGAAGTTGGATGGGAAGCTGGAAGGATGGATGAAGATGGCCAAAACACCATGGAAATACATGTAAAAATTAAATGCTCTCCTAGGAAATAAAACATATATCATATATCCCTTTCAAAGGGTATTTTTCAAGATGTTTTTTCATCATTTTCTAATGGTGGGTATGTTAGTTTTTTGTTTGTGAATGACGATATCTATTGCAACTGTATCACATTTACAGTGATTGTATCTAGCTTGTTTGTATTTTCCCGGTACCTCTTCATGACCGTTTAAACACGAAACAGCTTGACAGTAGAGGACAAGCAGGTTGAATATGTTTATTTTACACTATGACATACTGTTGATGGAGTTCGATCAGATCATGCCATTCGAATGAAAACAAACAAACAGGTGGCAGATACACAACCCATGACTGGACCGGAAGATGTCAAAAAGATGGTGAAAAAATATGTAA
>DF244822.1:0-12427 GCA_000507305.1 Breviolum minutum Mf 1.05b.01 | reverse complement strand
AATTTAATATAAAAAATACAATTTTTTTGTTATCCTTAAAATATTTTATCAAAAGAAATATTTTAAAATTTAATATATTTACGCACCTATTTTTCAAAAAATAATCATTAAAAATAATTTATTAAAAATATTTAAAAAAAAATAAAATATTAAATAATATAAAAAAAAATAATTATATTAATCATTATTAAATTTCAATTCTAATTATAAAATATTTTAAAGATATTTTTATATATTTTATTTAAAAAATATTTATATCTTTTAATTAATAATTAATATCTAAATTTAAATAATTAAAATTTTCAAAATTATTTTAATTTAAATCGTAATTTAGCTTAATATTAGTTAATTTCATTATAATTTAAATAAATATTTAATAAATATAATAATAATCAAAAAAATATTATTTAAAAATATATTATTTAAATAATAATTTTAAAAATATTAATTTAAAATTATTTATTTTTATTTTCAAATTATTTTTTTATTTTATCTTATTATAAATAATATAATCATAGACCTTTAGCTCACAGTGCTTCACGACCTGGCTCATGATCATTGGTTCATTGAACAGGGTCCTTCCGGAAAAATCAAAAAAAAAACATCATCAATATGGGAAGTTCATCTATGTTCGACAAAGATGTGGCCAAAGTTCATCCAGGAAACCGCTTGGAATGGGAATCGTTGCTATATACAAGTATAGTTTGCACTCCAACAAAATCAAGAGCTGAAACAACTGAAAAATAAAGAGACTCATCCTTTTAAAATGGGAGTCTGTTCAAAACAACTCGCAACCTGTGATTCAAATTCTTGAAAGGAAAATCTGTTTGGCAACAGTTGTGAAATTGTGTTGCAGCTTGCTAGTACTTCAATTCGGATATATGATTCTAGACACTTTCCGGATTTAGAAATTAGACTCAAATTGAGCTTCCACTTCCTATCTGTTCTCCACCGATTTTCGGTGAAACTCACATGTTTGACTTCGCGCAGCTTCCATCTGATTTTTGGCTACTCACACTCTGACTTCTGGAATTTCCGTTCAAAGACCATAATATTCAATTGGATCCACCAATGATGTGCTTTCCTTCGCAACCAACTGGTACCACTGGCATTATGCCAAAAACCTCGTTCTTCGAAGAGGTCTTGAACTTCCTTACGTGTCTTACAATTCACATGACCACCTCCTGCTTGGTTAGGATGTGCCCAGCTAATGATGATACCTTTACAGCTATGTCGTTCCAAATTGTTGAGATACGTTGTCTCGAAAACATGTGGAACATGTTCTGCCACTTCGATGGACATGACCCAATCCCATCGTTGACCCAAATCATGTTCTTCACTTAAATCTGCTTGTAAGCAACGTCCTTGCGAGACCTCTCGCACTGCCCGATTACCATCAAAGCATCCGGCACGCAAATAAGCCTTCCTTAAGGTTTGCACATACCACCCAGCGCCAGCACCCAAGTCCAGAATGGATCGTGCCCGTCTAGATTGAAAGAACGGAACCAATGCAGAACCTAAACCTTTGTCGTAAATGTGTTTCTGTACACCAATATAGGCACCACTAAATTGCCATGTTGGGCAACAGTCCTCAAACTTATAAAGTTCATTCCAACAACTGGCTTTACCTTGGGTTTCCACCGGCTCGCAACAGAGTTCTTCCGAAAACGTGCCATCCCAACATGAGGTATTGAAAATGCCAACCACAGAAGGGAGCCACCATAGGAACGAAGGGAACGAAAGGAACGACATCCCACGGTTGGACCGGCGGTTCTTGGACTGCTGAGGTGTGTTTCTTTTGGGGTGTTGCTGTGTTGCATAGCAAAGCGTTAATATGTATTTTCCTTATATAACATATCATATGACATATGTCTTCATCTAGACAATATCCTGTGCATACAGGAGGATATGTACTATAGGAATATATATACATATATACATATATATATATACATATATATATATACATATATTGATATATATATATATATATCGTACTGTACACAAAAAAACACTATTATGCCGCCGTCATGTCATATTCTGCACATTACCTGCTGGGATACAAAACTGAAGCACTTCGTCACTTCGTTGCTTGGTCCGTGGGTAACCTAGATCTTCAAACAAAAACAACGTTTAACACCCATGTTTTTTCGATATGCATAAATACGGTTGATGGTTCAGAAATCCGGCTAACCAGTTGATATGGTAAATTATCCCATTATTTACAGGCTTTAAAAAACATCCCAGGGTGGTTGTTTGGGATTTCTTCCATCAATAATGGTATGATGATATATGTATGTAACATATCTTCTCGCAGCAAACTTCCCAAAGGTCCACAATACCTGTTTTTCTGGTTGACAGATGACGTTGTCGTTTGTCAAATTTTGTTGAAAATTTGTTGGTGAAAATGATGTTAAGTCTTAAGTCAATTTTCAAATGTGTGGAAACCTTGTTTGAAGCAACTTAGAGAAGAAAACATATTTATCAAATACACACTACTATGCAGATTAGTGCATCTGAGTTTGTGTCACTAAGTGCATGACTCTGCAGCTTCGCACATCTTTCAAAGTGTTTCGTTTGATTTGCAAATGCTGAGGCTTATGCAGTACAAGCGGTGTGTTGCTTCCCAAGAGCTGTGGCATTTGGCGACACTCCAACAATCGACTTTTGCAAAACCTACAAACCCCACTTTCAACGAATTCAACTGGAGTTTTTGACAAACTCAGGCTACATGATGAATGATGATATGTATATATATAAGCATGTATATTAAATTTATATGTATATATATACATATATTGCACATGTATAACTATACGTACAGTATATATTGTGTCTTTTTCAGAAGATTCTCAATCTTTGCCTTATTGCTTCATCCAACAAAAACTGCACGAATCTTTATGGCACATCTGGGAACGAAGCACCTCTTTGAGGGAACGAAGTTCTGAGCCACCGCGAAGAGAGAATCATAGTTCAGTACACCAACCTGTTGAAATTCCAACAAAAAACCTCAGAGCTAATGAGATCACCTAGGTTTGACTCCTTTCAACCACCTCCATTCACAAAAACCAATGATGGTCGTTGTTTTGCAACAAGCTAGCAAGGTCATATCATGTTCAGATTCTTGATGGATTCTAATCAATAAACAGCTGAGTTGAAGCGTTGGCCTGCCATATTCCAAATGTTGACGTCGCTACGAGGCGACAACGGACTCGAGATGTACCTTGCAAAATCACAAAACTGTTTGGAGGCCTAATAGTTACGTTCGTTGCAAAAGTAAAGTTCCCCACACGAAACTTCTGGTTCTTTTTTTTCTTAATGTATCACATGAATTCACATATCTCGAATAGATGAAACTTATCTAAACTCATATGAAACATACGAAAACAATGAAGCTTCAAGCTGGTTTCAATCAATTCGATTCTTGTTGGGTCTGTTTGGCAGATCTTGCGGGAAGCGTGGTTTGGCTCGAATTAAAATATGTGCCACTTTCCACTTGGCCCGTTGCGTCGACACAGCTGTCTGCCATGTTGATGCATAAGCCGCCCTAAAGCAACTATACTGACAGCTTCTCTGATCCACAGAAATGAAATTGGACTTGGACACAAGTCTGGGACTTGTAGGTGCCACGCACCATTGAAAAAAAGTGATTGCAAAAGGCACCACCAGAAAAAGAGCTAAAGTTCAACAACTTTCACTTTGGACTCAATTCCTGAAAAATCCACCTGCTTGGCGTCTGTTGACGCGTCCAAAGAATTACTGGAAGAAATCCTTGATTGTGGCAACGTCATGCTGCAATAAGCGGCGGCGAGGCAAGCACTGGCAAAGACTGGGCAGGACACCTTACGCGAAAGCTCTGCAATGAGGCAAAAAACAATGACAGTCATCTCAATTACTTTTCTTCGAGTGATCCCCACCATGACATTTCAAAACAGCCACGTTGACATCACCCTCGTTGTGGATCTGTCGGGTTGTTCGATTTTATGCCATGTCATCCTCATCATCTCCTCCCCCTCGCTTCCTCCTCCTCCTCTTCCTCCTCCTCGTCGTCTCCTCCACTGCGACCATCTGCGCCGGGTTATCTGCAAAATGTTCAATGGCACTTTTCGGATGTCTCAGCTTTTCTGCAGATTGCCACTTGGTGCACGTTGCTGTGACGCTGCACAAAGCCGAATTGTTTCAACAACAATAATCTTGGAGATGGGAAATGCTTGTTTTTTGCGCATATCTTGCAGGTCAATTCCAACGAACACTGTTTCAAAACTTTCCGCCAAATCTCTTGGCGGGAATTCCTTGATGGCCCGTAAGGTTGGTGCTTGCTCAATGATGGTGGTAACGCCATCAAGTCCACATGCTGAGCGCGACCGTTCCCATGTTGGCCGTGAAAAACACCTTTGTGAGAATTACCCTGCGCAACGGCAACACCAATCTGCTAAGATGGGAAGACCGCTTGCATTCTTTGCACAAATTGACGAAGGAGCTTGCTCCTTACCTGTGCACACGCCTTCCGTCAGGCGACGAAGGAGAAAGCATTTGGGCTTTGTCACCTGTTGGCAACTGAACAATTGGACAAGACTTGAAGACCTCTTCAAATGGCACCTCTGGCCAAGTTGCAACATACAGATTCGGGTCTAGAAGCAAACGACCTTGTCTATCCTGATTTCAGCCCCTTAACAGAGCAAGTCTTTGCCTGTCTCCTGACAGTCTTTCTGGCATATCTTGTGAAGTTCTTTCTGGCATTCTTTGTGACATTCATTCTGGCATATCTCCTCACAGTCTTTTCCACATCTCTTCTGCCATTCCTTCTGACATTACTTGCATGTCTCCTGACATTATCTGACATTTCTGACATGTTTCCTGACATTCTGTCTGACTTTCTTTCTCACATATCTTCTGATATTCTTTCTGACATCCCCTCTGGCATATCTCCCGGCAACCTGTCTGACATTCTTGCTGACATATCTTGTGACATTCTTGCTGACATTGTTTCTGACATATCTTCTGACATTCTTTCTTACATTCTGCCTGACATATCTCCTGACATTCTGTCTGACTGGCCGCGGATGATCGCGGTTGAGGTCCGGCAGCGAACACTGGGCGCAGATGATAGCCGTTGGGCACGAGGCGAGGAGGAGAAGAAGAAGGAGGAGGAGGCGATGCACTCACATAAAATCTAACAACCCTCACCTGAGAGGTGGGGAAGAAACACGTCACATGGTAGGACTTGTTTCCTAAACTCCCCGCAACTCATGGAAATCGTCACAGCCTTTTAACCAGGACACACTTGTAGGCCATGTTCCACTCAAGGGGGCAATGATTCCACCCAAACGAGCCGTAGCTTCACATATCATCAGGGCAGTTTTGGCACAGCTACCGCTGAAGATGGCTCCCAAGCCCACATAGACTGTGGTGAAGCACACATCCAAACAAAGTCGTCCCATCACCGCAGCTGATAGAACAAGAGCAGAACCTGGCTCTCCGGTGCTGCAAAGCAACAAACACATAGCCGCCACGAAGAAGGCCAATGCCTCAGGAAACAAATTGCGATTTTTCACCACACTGAAAGGTAGCCCACCTTGTAAACCCTGAGCTCCGGGCCTGAACAAGATTCCTCCCATACTTGTCAGCGCTGAGAGCCAGTGTGTAGCCAACAATATCTCCACCATGAAGAAGACTGGTGCTCACGTACACACTTGGCGAAAGTTGTCCAGCTGAATAATTCAAACCATAGAAACCACAGCCACAAGCGAGAAACCCCACAGACATTGCCACCTCGTTCGAAGCGAAACCGAAGCTAAGCGATATTTCGGATGTCTCTCAGGTCGAATGTCACCATCCTGCATGTATTATGTCAGATGATGTCACGGGATGTCACATGCCGGATATCCTCTGACTCATCTCTACTTGTAGCATGATCTCACATTGCGAGACGTAACAATTTCAACTATGCCATGGTCACGGCTCGCGTCCGTTATGCATCTCTGTCCCACCACAGGCTGCCAGAAACACATGCTATTGCTATATTTGTCTGGTTAGCACTATTCTATGGGCGCGGCTTTTTTTGGGGGGGGTGAGTCCTTGCACGTATTCTGTGGCCGGCGCAATACTTCGGAACACCTCAATATTAGCTTGTCATTTTCTCGTGGCAGGCACAGCTATGTGGTGGTTTCATGAATTGCAGTGAACAAACATGACACAATGTCAAAATGTTGTGGTAGGCGCAGCATCTTGTGAGTTCCTTCGAAAGTGACCGACACTTCGCAAAAATCATACTTTTGGAGCTGTGTCAAAATAGCTCGATTTTTGAAAAACTCGCAGGATGAAATCATCGATTTTCAGCTTCAAAGTGTCAAGACTGGAGCTAGTCTTGGACGCAACGCTGGTTTTGGGCGCTCTACGTGAAATTTCGGCAGTCTGGCACGAAACGCTCCTTTTACTGTACAAGCTCGTTGCGTGAAACTTGGAGGAAGTCTCGCGCGAGACGCTGGTTTTGGCAGCTTGTTGCGTGCAAGTCGGGTAGCGTAGCTAGAGTAGCTCAGAGCGAGTAGCTGAGAGTAGAGCAGCTGAGGGTATAGTAGCTGAGAGTAGCTGAAAATAGAATAGCTCAGAGCTGTTCTTGTTGTCGTCGTTGTTCTTGTTGTGCTGCTGAAATTGACGAGGTCGCCACCCTAAAAATGTAACAAAGCTGGGGGGGTTGGGAGGTCGTTGCGGAGGATGCCATCCTTCCTTCATCCCTTCCTTTCTTCTGCCTTCCCAGCTTCTTTCCTTCCTTCCTTCCTTGATTCATTCCTTCATTCCTTCCTTGATTCCTTCCTTCATTCAGTCTTTCACTCCTTCATTCAATCTTTGCGTCCTTCCTTCCTTATTTGATTATTTCCTTCCCTCCTTTCCTTCCTTTTACTTCCTTCCTTCCTTTCCTGCTTTGTTCCTTCCCAAAGCCAACACAAGCCAAAAAAGACAACAAAAGCCAAAGAGCCAACACAAACCAAAAGCCAACAAAAGCCAAACAGCCAACACAAACCAAAACGCAACAAGAGCCAACACAAACCAAAAGCCAACAAAAGCCAAAAAAAGGCAAGAAAAAGAAAATAAAATTAAATCAAGAAAATAAACAAAAAACTCCCTATCTTATTGTTCCTCTACCACAAATGTGTGACAGTAACAGTAAAATCTTTCTCTTGAACTTCTTGGCGACAGAAGGTCGGAGTCATCTTATAATGAGTCATGAGTCCAAAATCAGAAAGCTTGCTCGGTGTTACATTGGCTTAGGCTCTCCTTCTGTAATACGATATGGATAAGTCAAATATGACTCGAACATAACACAGCAACATACATGGGTACGATAACTTACATATCTTACATAGAGGGCACAAGTACGTATACAGTCTTGTATAAAATGAGTCAAAGGACCATTGCCCGCTGCTCTTCAGAAGTCATTGCAGAAATCCCTTCTCCGGGTTTTGCAACGGGGGAGGGCTCCTGATGGTTTCTGAGAGCTACTGGAAGCGACTGCAAAACGTTCCACCAATTGGGAAAGGCAATGACAACAGCAAGAATCAAGGGTATAGCCCCCCACAGCAGAAACTCAAGGCGCCAATCCATTGTCAAAGTGAGCTGACTGCATGACCAAGACATGAGCATGGTAAAGATGCTGTACATGATGCTGTTGAAAACTAAGACTTGATTTCCTTTGCTGGGCATCCGTTCTTGTAGATACACACACTGCAGAGCGGTGATGTTCATCAATAGGCCATGGATGAAGCGGACAGCCGTAAAGACCATTAAATTCCCAGCAGTCAAATGTGGCAAGGTGATAGTGGCTAAAGTGACCAATAGAAGACCAATGATATGTATCATCAACAACTGCTTCTTGTCAAAGACTTCCTGAAAGCTCCAAGGAGGGAATCCATTCAAGCAATTCTAACATGAAAGTTTCGCTCTGAAATACTGACACCTATGAAACACACTTACAGCCGGAAATATGGAATCATACATAGTCATAGTCATACTGAGTCATACTGAGTCATACTGAGTCATACTCATCTCGCATCCCGGTTTTTCATCCCGTGTAACAAAGGCTTACCCGCAACACCATCTATAATATATAATTATATAATACCTTTCTGGCTCATACTCAGGGAATGACAGCAAGAAATAAACCTGTATTTGGCAGGGATTCATGAACCCTTGATGAACCCAAGTCTGGTGTCAATCATGCCTGAAATCAAGAGCAATCTCAAATTCACGGAAAAGATATGTGCAAAGATCGTGCAAGAAAAAGACTGACTAAGAGAAACTGCCCACCTGACATTTCGAACTGTGACCGAAATCTGGGTTGGGTTTGTGATCCGAAAGGATGAATAAATTGTGACCTCCAACCAAGGACCGAAGTGCTTTGAATTGAATCACCTGGCAAACCATAATATGTCACGGTAAGAAATCCTCCCCTGAAATTTTTCATGAATCAGCACGAATCAGCCATCAATCGTTTGTAAAAATCATTGAAAAAACCCAAATAGCATGAAAGGATATCAAAAGTGGATGTCTGTTGCCGGTTTCTGAGGATGGCCTAACTCTTTCCACCACTTCGCTCATATCTGAGAGTCTAGTGCTCGATCCAAGATGAGAGCACTTGCAAGCCAACCAACAAAGATGGCCTCGTCAATCAGAAACTAACGGAGAGGCAACTGGGCCAACCCCCAAAACATCTGAATCCAACAGATTTTGGAAGGTCTGAAAACTGTTTCTGCAGCAGTTTCGAAGCCGATCTCAAAAAAATCCTTGTGATCATGGCAAGCTTCAAGTGGGATTAAAAATGCTGCCATCACTTGTTGAGTTGAAACATTCGGAATGATACACAAAATGTCATTCCAGTCATAGGCGCATATAGGCGGTCATAGATGCCCATTGTTTAAAAAAAAACTTACCAGTAAGACAACATGGCCATCCAGTGACCGTGGTGGTGATCGGAAGTGTTTCCGTGCTTAGGCCAGGCAATGTAGGATCTTGAGCAATCTTCAGGTCGAGAAATACCGGCATCAAATGCCACACAGGTAATGCCAAACTGCCAACGCATGTGCCAACACCAAGCAAGTCACGCACTTCCTGGCAATTGTGCTCGCACATTAGCAAGCAACAAAAATGCGTTGGGTCAGGATGTTGCATTTTGTTTTGATGCAGAGTTTGTGATGTTGATACACTGAGCCAGCAATTCCTTCCTGAAACTGTATCCTCTTCTGCAGCCGGTCAAACCCTGTTGCACCTCCAATAGTACTTTAGAGAATCTCCCATTTAGGGTTTTGTATATTCAAACTGCCCTTCGAACTGCTGTAGGACTTCTTTCATCTACCTTAGGATGTCCGAAAGTCACGGACCCTCAAGGAACCCATGAGATTGGCCCCCAAGCCACCCCACTTGAAGCCTGCCTCCTCGTTTATTTCAAGCTCAACTTGTCCAAACTTGGGAGCTCCAGCTCGTGCACGACGAACCAGCTTCCTCGTTGCCAATGGAGTCGTGTCATGTCGTGTCGGCACCAAAAAAAGGGAGAAAAAACAACTGCAGAAGAACTGAAAGGCAAGATGCGAACGCGACGAACGCAAGGGGAGCTGCCTTCCTTTCGTTAAAATGCCCACCATGGAAGTGAGTGCGCACAAAGACGCTGCTGTAGTCTCAAACCGGCCCACATGCAAACAGTGAGGGCGTTTAAGCTGCGACTGATCAGGAAGCACTTGTGGTGCAGGTGGATTCGGTGGATGGTTTGTGTGAGGTGGCCCATTGCCAAACTTCACAAAGACAAGCCCCATGGTCCCTTTGGGAGCATCAAAAAACATGTGAGACACTATATATGAGCCGAAAACCATCGAAAACCTTTGCAACAAATGGTCCATAACATGTGCCTTTCAGTCAAGAGCCATGGTTTGTCCAGCAACTAGTCCACCTAGGTGTTGGTGGATAAGTTGCCCTGGGCACTGCATACCATGCAATTCCCAAAAACAACTTCACACTTCCGTCGGTCTCAAATCAACCACGGTGCCACGGCCTCCACCAAAATCGATGTAGAAAGCTCAGTCATCTTGGACCCGCTTGCCTTCTGACAAGAGAAATTCTGAATTCCTGCAGAAAAATGCTGTATCTCTCCTTGCAAATGTCTGAGTTTCCTGCTGACAAGGAGCCCCTGCTTGTACAATTCAATGCTCGAACTTCAATAGATGAAGCTAGCAAAGACCTGGGGAAGAGTGGAGCCCTTTTCACAGTCCCATTCTGAGCGCTTGCTTGGTGGTTTAGGCTACTTGAGCCTGTTCTAGGCAGATTCTTAGGTGATCATCCCCTTTGGTTTTTGCTGGGATAGTATGGGATAGTAAACCATGTGAACCAGCAGCATTTACCAACTAACCATTTTGTTCCCGCACAAAACGAACACGTGCAACCTGAAAGTCTTTTCCCTGAAAAAAAAAAGGTGGAAAATTATTTACCAAACCTCCATTTCTAGCCGGTGATAAAACTTCTCCTCGGACAAACTCTCAAGTTCTGGAAGACGTTCGGAATAGTATGGTTCTCAAAAATATCCAGCACTTGGGAAAAACTATGTTACAGACATACATACACATATATGTATACAATATATATCTATAATGTATACGTATCAATGATCATGTTCATTGTTTCCTTTTTGTTCCTTTCCATTTGGATCTTAAATTTCATTCCCAAAAACGTCGTCCTTGTTTGGCGTCCCAAACCCATGGAGTTGATTCAGCTTCATCAAATCCATCAAGGTTGAAAGATGCACCTGTGTTTCGGATTTGCTCATCTTTTCTCCCAAAAGTTGAACAAAAAAACTATTTAACTATGGTAAAAAAAGTAAACAGCTTCTACAAACAAGTTGCGTTTTTTTTCTGAAAGAAATGATGTTTTTTTTCTTGGCAAATTACTCTTGGAGCTGTTGGATTGAAAAAAACAAGTATCTGACTTGTTCTCTTTAGGCAGAGAGATTTTGTTGGGACAAATCTGTCTGAGAAAATCTGCGTTAAAAAAAAAAGATATCCGGCATCTCCCCTGCGATTTTATCGCCTGGAATCTTGTGTCTCTCGCAACAACCTTTGGAAGTCGCTGTTCTTTCTTGGTTGACAGATGACGTTGACAAATTCGTCAAATTTTGTTGAACATTTGTTGGTGAAAATGATGTTAAGTCTTGAGACAATTTTCAAATCTGTAGAAACCTTGTTTGAAGCAACTTAGATAAGCAAAAATATTTATCAAATACACACTACTACGCAGATTAGTGCATCTGAGTTTGTGTCACCAAGTGCATAACTCTGCGGCTTCGCACATCTTTCAAAGTGTTTCGTTTGTGATTTGCAAATGCTGAGACTGCTGCAGTGCTTCCAAGGGCTGTGGCATTTGGCGACACTCCAACAATCGACTTTTGCAAAACCTACAAACCCCCACTTTCAACGAATTCAACTGGAGTTTTTGACAAACTCAGGCTACATGTTGAATGATGATATATATATATATAAGCATGTATGTATATATACATATATACATATATTGCACATGTATGACTATGTATATATATATATATTGTCTGTCTGAAGATTCTCAATCTTTGCCTTATTGCTTCATCCAACAAAAACTGCACGAATCTTTCCAACAAAAAACCTCAGAGTTGATGAAACCACCGAAGTTTGACTCCTTTCAACCACCTCCATTCACAAAAACCAATGATGGTCGTTGTTTTGCAACAAGCTAGCAAGGTCATATCATGTTCAGACTCTTGATGGATTCTACTCAATAAACAGCTCAGTTGAAGTTTTGGCCTGCCATATTCCCAATGCTGACGTCTCTGGAATGCGACAACGGACTCGAGATGTACCTTGCAAAATCACAAAACTGTTTGGAGGCCTAATAGTTACGTTCGTTGCAAAAGTAAAGTTCCCCACACGAAACTTCTGGCTCTTTTTTCTTAATGTATCACATGAATTCACATATCACGTAACTAAATTCATATGAAACATACTAAAACAATGAAGCTTCAAGCTGGTTTCGATCAATTCGATCCTTGTTGCGTCTGCTTGGCAGGTCTTGCGGGAAGCTTGGGTTGGCCGATTAAAAATTTGCCAATTGGGACTTGTAGCTGCCATGCACCATTGAAAGAAAGACCATGTTGCCCCCCGTTCTTGGGGACAAGTGATTCGATAGAACTGTAGTGAATCATCAGTATGGCTCGTGTAAGCTACATGTAGTCCAGGTACATTATTGTGTAATCTACACGTAGCACTTCTGAAGAGGAACTCAAGGGATAAAGCCCTCTGGTTCCGCACCCGAAGTGCACAAGTTTGAGACTGCTGGAAAATCAGAAGAGAAAATCCAAAAATCTCCTTCCTCTGCAGTATTAGCCGTCTATAAAGTTTGTTTGTATCAAAAAAGG
>DF244821.1:0-20974 GCA_000507305.1 Breviolum minutum Mf 1.05b.01 | reverse complement strand
TTTTTGTGGTGGTGTTCTTGTGTTTTTGTGGTGGTGTTTTTGTGTTGGTAAGGTGGTGAAAAAAATATTATTTTAGTATTTTAAAGTATTATTCCGTAGTATAAGATATTATGCTATACTTAAAATATTACTCTAATACTACTCCAGTACTATTATTCCAAAATACAAAATACTACTCCAGTACTACTCCATACTACAAAGTACTACTCCGTATTACAAAATGCTATTCCAATACTACAAAGTACTACTCCATAATACAGAATAGTACTTCAGTACTACAAAATACTACTCCGTACTACAAAATACTACTCCAATACTACACCGTACTACAAAATACTTTTCCAATACTACTCCGTACTACAAAGTACTACTCCAGTACTAGAAAGTACTACTCCGTACTACAAAATATTACTCCACTACTACTCCCGTACTACAAAGTACTACTTCCGCAACTTTTCAAGGAACAAGCTTCCAAAACGAGCATTTCGTGCGAGGCTTCCTCCAAATTTCACAGAACAAGCTTCCAAAACGAGCGTTTCGCGTGATGCTGCCGACAATTCTCACAGACAAAACTTCCAAAAGGATCGTTTCGTGCGAGGCTTCCTCCAAATTTCACAGAAGAAGCTTCCAAAACGAGCGTTTCGCGCGATGTTTCCGACAATTTTCACCCAAAATTTGCATTTCGCTACAGTTTCGCGCGATCGACACGCCGATTCCTGCGAGAGGGTTCATCCGCCAAACGCAAAATGCGCCTCGCGCAACAGCGCCGTGCATTCCCAAATTTCAAATTTCGCTACAGCGGCGTGCGCAAAAATGTATGAATCTATCGACCGTGAACCGACCGACCCGCTTCGCACACACAAAAATGTTAGGTTTTACTACAATTTTGGGCGATCGACACCACGTTTTTACCGACGGTGCACAGCGATTAAATGAAATTTGCGTTTGGCTACAGTTTTGGGCGATCGACACCATGTTTTTACCGAGAGGGTTGACCGCGAGCAAATGAAATTTGCGTTTCGCTACAGTTTTGGGCGATCGATACAACGTTTTTAGCGAGAGGGTTGCTTTCCGGTTGACCCTCCCCATCCCGCCCGGCGGAATAGAGTAAGAGAAAATAGTTAAAAAACATACGCACAAGCAAACAATAGGCAAGCAAGCAGGCCAATAGCTAGCAATGAATTCCAGCCTCATATGTGCACGATACAATTATATTCAATTAATAAAGTTACAAAGCAATTAAAGGAAAAGCAAAATTTCTATTTTCATTACCATTTCCGCCGAGTAGCAATATATAAAATGACATGCAATAATATTCATACTACTCATACTCATTGCCATTCCTGCTGATACAAACCTTTTGAATGGATAGACATTGAATGGATCCGCACTGGTGGGATATATATTGAACAGATATGTACTGGTGGGATACGTTTGTGATTCCTGCTGATGCACATCTTTTAGCTAGATACACATTCAATGGATATGTATCGCATGGATACGTATTGGTGGGATATGTGTTGAACAAATACGTATTGGTGGGATACGTATTGATGGGATATGTATCGTATGGATACGTATTGGTCGGATACATATTGAACGAATATGTATTGGTGGGATATATATTGATGGATATATGTGTAAAATCTGCTGATGCAAATCTTTTAAATGGATACGCATTAAATGGATACACTGGTGGGATACGTGTTGAACAAATATATATTGGTGGAATATATTTTAAATGGATATATATGGAATATATATGGGGTATATGTGGTATGAGATATACCAATAATCTTCTGAAAAACCCTGTGAAAAAATATCTTTCGGAAAAAAAAAATAAAAAAAAATAAANAATAATATATATTTTTAAATACCATTTATAAATTTATTATTCTTAATAGATTTTTAAAATTTTATAATTATTATAATTCATTTTATTTTAATATATATATTTATATATATATATATATTTTTTTTTTCATATATATATTTTAATCTATTTAATCTTTTTATAATATATAATATAAATTAAATTATTCAATATATTTTTATTTTCTTAATTTTAAATAAATAAATATATATATATTTATATATATAAATTATTTTTTTTTAATTTATAATTTTATTTTAAATTCCAAATTTTATCCTATATTTAATATATTCTTGAAGTGTCTGTATTGCCATAGGCCCGGCTCTCCTGGCTTGTTCAAATCATAGCAAATGCCAGACTGATGGACCCACTGCTCCGCCATGGAGCAGTGGATCCATATTGAAATCTGCAGTGGATTCGCTGATGGTGTCTTCCTAAGCAGGATCTAGGCAGCTCGAATCACTGCACTCTTTTATGTCCTTTTCACGCTAAGCGATGCCTCTTTAAAAAAAACTCAATACGAGAAAGCAAGGCCAACCATTGGCCGGGATCTATTGAAAAATCAAAACAAACACTAATATTAATATGCTCTAGTCGATTATCCATATCTCAATCGAGAGATTCGTGAATTCCTCCGGCTGTTGTAGTAGCTTAGCCATTCAAACGGCCTGCGCGGATGGCCGGATGATCAAACTGTGTGTCTTCCAGGCCCCTCCCAACAACTTCAGAGGTATCACGAATGAAGACCTTCTCTCCATGACATTGGGTGGTGAACTTGCTCTGAAACTGCGCAGTCTCATTGACAATTTCCACCTTCACCCGTTTGCAAGTCCCAGCCATTTGCAGCAGTCGGTAAAGCGCCAATCTGCGATTGCTGAGGGAAAATGGCCGGTCATCACAAATGACAATACGCATCATCTCCACATCTCGTTTGCGGATCTCCTTCTTCAGCAGCTGGTCCAGCGTGTCACGGATGCTACTTCTGTTCCTGAACTTGCTAGAAATGCTGTCTTGACTAAAAAAAAGGTCAGCAGGTCTAATAAATAGCTGGGAGCCGGCGACATGTTGCCTTGGAGACATCGGAATTTCCAAGCTCTCCATAGGAATCAGCGAGTCGTGAGGCTCGGGCTCGGACTCAAGCTCCCCTTGTTCTCGACCCTTGACGAAAATGTTGCTGGCTTTGACTCGAAGGATCTTGTTGAAAGGCATGTCTAAATGAACCTGCACTCGTTCATCGATGGCCACAATACGCCCTTCGGCTCCGTTGTAGTTTTTCGCTGTTTGTAGGCTATGAAGTTGAACTTTGGCTCCCAGCATGGGCTCTGGCTCTTCTTCTGCTTCAGCCTCCATCCAATCCCATGTGTCCAGAAAGTTTCGGTCTGTTTCTGAATCTGAATCATCCGCTTCATCACCCATCAGAGCAGCTGCCATGGCTTGCCCCAGCATTTGCTCCGTGTCAGGAGTCTTGCGCATGACTGTCCCCATGATGAAGGGGGTGGTGGATCCATCTTGATCATGCTCTTGACCAGGCAAGCCAGGGATTTGCATGATCTGGAAAATGCCCCAGAGGCATTCAAAGTCTGTGAAAGAGAAAGAGTTCAAAGTACTTGCTGATTTGAAGCTCCCATTCACTCGAAGGACCCAAACATCTCCACGTGCTCGAACACCCAATTCTCTGTCCCCATGCACCACTCGATTATCCACCGGCCCTGGCATTTTCATCGGATGATTGCTGAAAGAAGTGTTGTCAAAAAGGCTGGTCAAAATTGTGGATGCTCGCAGGTTCTGGGGTGGCTCCAGGGCACACAGCCCTCGCAAATTGACGCCCTTCAAAAGCTTTGCTTGCTGTTCATTTGGCAACTTGACCTCCCACCTGTCACGGTCTAAGTGATATGCGCCCAGCATACCCTTCTGCCCATTCAGGCTCCTGCCAGAAGAACTGGTAAGACCGTATATTTGAACTTCCATGTCTTTTAATGCCACTGTCCAGTCAGCTTGGACTAGATAGAGGTCATTCTGAGAAATCTTGGAGCCATCTTCCAAGGCATCGCTGAGGCCATTCTGAAAACCACGCAGCGGGACCAAGGGCAGAAGCTGGTTGCACTGCAGAATTTCACAAAGCTTCTTCTCTGCTGTCAGCTTTTGCTGCGGTAGAGGCCGGACATATGGCTTGACTCGCTGGTCAACAGGGAGGACAGCACACTCCACAGTGTGCTCCATATCATTCTCGCCTTCAGGTTCCCATGCATCTCGAAAGCAGAAACCAGAGTGCACACCTTATTTTTTTGATTTTTGGGCATCGGCCGGCAACGAATAATCAGTCTCAGTCTTCACACACATACACATGATTCACACATCGAGATACAGACCTGACGCTTTGATAGGGAGAACAGTGAGACCACAGCAAGAAAAAAGCAGTACCAGTACTATCGATCTCTTCAATAAACCGAGCAGTTTGACTTGCATCTGAAAACTCTTTGCCGAAAGACTCCAGCACGATGGCACTGAGCACAAGTGTCCACTGCACATCCTGCAACGGACTAAACATCGTCCTGCTTGTTCCACATTGCCGCAACTCCAGCAACAGCGTTCCTGCCCGATTAATTGCACATCTCTCTCCGGCTTCCCACGCTCTTTCCTCTTCTCTTCCCTTCTCTTTTCTTTGTCATTCATTTCTTGCAATTTTTCTACGAGTTTGGCCTGCTCCTTCCGAGGCATCGAGAGAAAGCGCTCAAGCTCCTGCATTCCAGTGACAGAGCCTTTTTCACTTTCATTTCCAATGACTCGAAGCTGCAAGCCTTTCTGTTGACCACCAGGCAAGTGTTGCATGCCTTGCATCACTTCCATCAATGCGATTGACGCCATAGTCTCACGGTCAAGGCCAGGGAAATCCAAATTGAAGCAGCCAGATTTCTTTTCAACATTTGCACGGAGCTTTTGCGCTTCATTGCAACCCTTCTGAAGCTCAGCAGACCAACCAGACAAGAGCTTGTGCCGTACACAGGACCAAAAGATCCCAGGATCTTCCGCGGCTAAACGCAGCGGTTCAAAAACATGGATGTCTCCCAGCTCCTGACCCAAAGTACTTGCCCAGTTCAGAAGTTCTCTCATCTCTTTGTTGGTGATATCTCTCATGCGATCTTGCAAAATAAGCCCATCTGAACCCGCAATACCAGGGAAGCGCACCTCCAACAAATCATCATTCTCGGATTGCATTCGCTGGTCATGCCCGACAGCTCGGTGAATTATAAAGACACCATGCTTAACAGCCTCACGTCTCATTGCTGCGACCTCCCCAGGTGGTCTCAGATTGGACATCTCTTTGGTCATGTAGCGGCCAGCATCTTCACACATTGAAAACGTGGTTTTACTACGGCGCCGCGAAAGGCCCAAGGTTACAGCATTTGCCACCTCTGCCGACACCAAGGAGGGAAGAATTGGAGTCAGGAAGTTCAAGGCATCTCTGAGCTTCTCTGGCGCGGAACCAAAATGGCCAAAGGTCAAGACCCATAGTCGATGAGTCAGTTCCACCTCCAGCTCCTGATCGCTTGGAAATTTGGACAAGATCTCGATGAGGGCCTGAGTACCAGCACCGGAGGGAATGAACAAACTCCTTGTGTCACACTAACTGCATGCTGATTGTGCCATGTCTTAGGTTTGCCCTGCTATGGCTTGCATCATCACTGAGTTTCATGAGTCCTTCTATTCTAGGAACTTGTAAACATGGATGCATTCCAAATGCCATCCAGTTGCCTTCAACAAAGCTTCGGTATGCGATGTGCATCCTGGAACTGGGACATGTCCCTGGGCCGACAGGCCTTGCAAGAAGGCATAGCCTGCACCCATGGACCCAAGCGCAGTTTGAGAGGTTCCTGAGGCAAACCGTGGCAACCATCAAGATGGTCACAAGTCGAGATCTTGACTTTCAGAATCACAAAAATGACACAGATAGCGAGTACCAAATGATTTTATCTAAACACCGCGCATCTGAATTGAAAGCATCTGAAGACCCCTATTCAGAGACTTTGACTTAGAGGCAAGAATTGCTCTGCAGCCAAAAGTCTAGTCCAACTTGTCATCACCTGCACCTTCGCCATCGCTGCAATGCCCTTCAAGGAAACTGGAGGCAGCCTAGTTACTTCGTTGCAAACTCCAGCTAGAAATTATATGTCACGATTGTCCAACATGCAAGATTTTAACAGCCTGAAAACCACGATAAATGGGTCTTTTCCTTTGAGATTCTCCAGCAAAAAGAGATTTGCAAGTCAAAGCCTGTTCTTATCAAAAACTCCTTTGAAGATGCAGTGTAGACTTGTAGCCTTGAAAAGCTTGAATCTGCTGGAAAAACATGTCATCCACGAATTGATTGTTTTGCAGTGGCACTGTGTATCAAATTTCATGTGGGCGTTCTTTGCAGCCTCGTTCTGGCTAAGGATGTGTCATTTCAGGTTCAGAACATTAAGCGAACTTTACAGATATGTATTTCAAGGGCGCATGCTGGCTCCGCGTGGGGGCAAGAAGTAATAGATGCGTGCCAGGTTTTATTGTTTAGTAAATGATTTGTCTTTTTGTGGGTAGTTGATGAGTTCAACGGCACATGTCGGCAGAGTTTGGTGTCTCGCGCTGTGTCTTCATCACAGAGGCGAGATTGGAGGAGCTGGAGTGGTGGTCTGGGGAAAGATGTGTCAACTCTGATGCATGTTTTGTTTGAGCTGCACTGGCTCTGTTTACTTATTCACCGGACAGGCGGTGTTACCAGTATGTTCAGGGCAGGACTGTTCTTTGGCAAACACATCTGTTGTTAGATAAATAGTAATGACATGTACATAAGGATGTCGGGAGCAATTGCAGAAAGTGTTCATTGGACGCATCTGGTTTTTACTGGGGCTGTCCGAACACAGTGTGTTACCAGTATGTTCAGGGCAGGACTGTTCTTTGTCAAACACATCTGTTGTTAGATACATAGTAATAACATGTACATAAGGACGTCGGGAGCAATTGCAGAAAGTGTTGATTGGACGCAACTGGTTTTTACTGGGGCTGTCCCAACACAGTGTCCGCACAGGGTTCACTCTGTAGGAAGCCATGGCAGAGGATTCATGGCCAAATGGTGTCACGAGTTGGCAAGACACGGTCAAATTTGCTGAGCTTGTGTTTGGCAAAGACATTGTTCCCACACCTGTCAGGTGAGGGTTGCTAGATTTTATGTGAGCTGTCTCCTCTTCCTTCTCCTCCTTCTTCTCCTCGTCTTCCTCGTCCTCAACTGCGATGATGTGTGATGTGCTCAGTGTTCCTCGCCGGACATCAACCGCGATCCGGTGAGGTCAGTGTTCCGCGCCGGACCTCAACCGTTCCGCGCCGGACATCAACCGCGATGACCTCAACCGCGATCCTGTGAGTTCACTGTTCCGCGCCGGACCTCAACCGCGATCCTGTGAGGCCAGTGTTCCGCCGGACCTCAACGGCGATCCTGTGAGTTCAGTCTTCCGCGCCGGACCTCAACCGCGATCACGTGAGGAGATATGTCAGAAAGAATGTCAAAAAATATGTCAGAAAGACTGTCAGAAGATATGTCAGAAGATACGTCAGAAGATATGTCAGAAAGAATGTCAAAAGATATGTCAGAAAGAATGTCAAAAGATATGTCAGAAAGAATGTCAGAAGATTGCTTCCAGTCAGTCCGCGAAGTTGAGAGTAACAGGACGCATTTCAGGAGGTGAGTTGTATGTCTACCCTCACCTGACCTGATCGGGCTGACATAAAATCTAACGTGGGTGTTTTGAAATGTCATGGTGGGGATCACTCGAAGTAACGTAATTTTGGGATCTCGAGACTTTCAAACGTCAGGACTACACTCTAATTCTGAAGGTTCAGCAATTTTCAACCAAAACATGACCTTTACTCGACTCTCTCTCTCTCTCTGGGGGGCATGATTCCTTGCCTTGCCATGGCATTTACTGCGATCCACTCATTATACCCATTCAATTGCGGCGAAGACTTCGAATGTGACAACACAAGTCACTGACAAGAGAATAGGTACCAATCGTCAAGTCCTTGAATGAAACAAAGTCTGCCCATGAATTGAGACGCTCGATGACCTGCACCAAGCGATTCCAAGACCGATTATTGCAAATCAGGTGGTGTTGGTGCTTCTTGGTCTGTTTGGCTTCGCCACGGTCTGCAACACCTAGCAGGTACAAGTAGGAATCAGAATTTCCCGAAATTAGTGAATTTGGATGAATTTCGTCGTAGCAAGCATTCCTTGTCATGTCTGCCTGACTGGATGAAATCATTCATCTCAGGGAGGAAGGACTCTATGCCTCAAAGACATGATTGAAAACAAAAGAAGATCGCCACTGAGAGCAACACTGACAACTCTCAGTCACCACCTTTCAAGAGACAACTCAGCTCGGCTATGTATGCCAGCTTTGGTGAAAACTGGGATTCTTACAGAAGCCAGGAATCATCTGCTCAATCCTGCCCTTCATAGTGAAAAGTTCGAAAAGTGCCACTGCCACTGGCATTTAGTGGAAGCAACTCACTCAACACTGAATCCGAAAACATCCAAACATCATGACACTGATTACCTCTACCACATCTCGATCAGCTGCATACACTGACCTCGGGCTCACTCACAAATCTGGACCCAGTTGCCAGCTGCAATCATCACGCGGCAATGCCAAAATGTGCTACCCATCTACAATCAACTCGCAGCCTGCGTTTGCTAAGGCATGCTAGTATTATTAATTATTACTGTATACTTACAGTATCTCAAGGCCTTTCTCAACCTCAGAAACTATAAAGCTTCCAACTGCAAATGGTTTTGTAGCACAATTTGTTCTCTTCCTGGCGCCAACACTTTGTTCGTAGGTCTAAGCGATTGTGGTGGTGCTTAGCAGTTTGCATTGCATCTTGTGGTGAACGTCAAGCATTTTCACTACCAGAAAGATGCCACCTTTTTCAACACTAGCACCTTCCAACTTGTAAGCATCGATAAACCACTACAGGCACTTGGCTTGTCAACTGTACTTGCTGCCGTTTCACGGCGAGCAAGGACGCGTTCCAAGTTGCAGTCAGGTCTACACAAGATGTTTCTGGCCTGTCAGGAATCCATGAAATTTGCTTGCCTGCTTCGCAGGATCTGCACCTTGGAAATGACCTAGCATTCCTGGATATCAAAAGTCTACGTGTCTCAAATGTCAACATGGTACGAGCATGCCAAACATGTCCGCGGTGCACAGCAAACGAAAAAGGGCCGACCGGAGGTATCCATCACCCACCAGGCCAATTCTTTACATTTGCTGGAGATCTGGTGTTCAGCACAAGAATATACAAGAATACTATCAAAAATATATGAATCACACTAAATCATGATAACCTCTTTTCACAAGAACATTCCGACGCCACAATCTCCATACACGCGCTGTTGAAGCAATACTGTACAAGAGAATACAATAGTGACATCAAAACGCTTTTCTGGGTTGACCAGATTGGCTTGATATCACTGGCTCCCAGCCTTACCGCAAAGGCCAACTGCAATGTTGCAATGTCAAGCAATCTTTTGGCACATCATTTCATAAAGTTAAGAGTTGCAATTCCCTTCGGGAGTGTTAAGGACAAGACCATTTGCATCGTTGGGCACAGAGTGCCATGCTGATGAGCGACTCTCTCTGGGCTTTGAAGGAGATCTTGAGGGCGACTGTGTCCCGATTGGTGCCAGTGGTGGTACCACGCGTGGTCGGAACCGGGCCTGCAAAATCGGATCATCAGCAGCTCGATCCTCATCAAGCAAATCCTCTGGCTTGGCTTTCACTGGCTGAGGTCGAGGAGAGTGCGGTCCCGTCTTTGGATGTAGCGGTGCATGAGGAAGGACTGCCTGGTTTTCAAGGTTCAATTGTTCTTCAAACCGCTGAATCAAAACGGATGCTCTCTAGAGCGAGGAATCAAATATGACATGAATTGACATCAAGTATTACAATCATATCATAATTGTATCATTATGAGAATCATAGAAGTCTGAGGAACACTACCATCGCTTGTGCTACTGCTGACCACAATTCCACGTCCAAAACATCTCCGGATTGGGCTCAGTGACCATTAGGATCCATTAGGACACTATGAGAACCAGTTTGGACATGTCAGAAAGCTAAGTAAGTCGAGAGACCAAATCATCAGTGTCAAGGCGAGGGGAAGCATGTGAAGAAGGTGACACTGATCGAATGATCAAAGCGGATCCTGTTGGTGAAGGTGGTGGTAAATTTGATGTCGCCGCTGTCGCCCCAGTCTGTGAGGTCCTCCTGGGTCGATCTGACAAACACCATGAGTGGGTCACCACTTCGGGAGCTGAAGCTCGTCGTTTGGAAATGCTGGGAGGGAACGATAAGTCTGGCCCTGGAAAATTGGTCTTTGAAGGCCTTCGATGCGCATCTGGCTTCCTTGTTGAATCATTACTAGGAGCACGCGATGCTAAAGGGGATGTAGCCGATGCAGCCGAGACATCAGGAGCATCCGGGGCTTCTGTTTGCAGAGTCCGGAGGGCGCTTCCTGGTCTGCTCGGCTTCTGAGTTTGCTTCGCTGTTTCGGGTTGCTCCTGTTCATCAAGATGTGAGCGGGTGTCCAACACATACACCGCTGGTGTGGCAATCGCTGCCTTGATCTTTTCTCGTCGCTCGGACTGCAGAAATCTCCGCTTCTGTCGATCCAAGCTGTCGTTCCAAAGCCTGCCAAAAACGCCTTAGCAAGCAGCAGAAAACTCAAATACACACGCAGAATTACGCAGACTCTTTCCGTAAGTCGGGGTTCCACTTTTGGACATGAATCAAAGCCAAGGATGGGAACATCCGGGAATAATCGGGAATATACGTATAAATGCTCTGCTTTCAACTTCCAATGTTTTTGCTACTTGCGCCCATCGCTTCGAGCGCGGCGGCACGTTATTTTGCTCCTGTTTAATGTAACTTCAAATGCCAAATCCGAAAACAAATCAGTCCTTTTGAATGACCTGTCATGATGATGGGACAGAAAAAAACATCAAAAAAACAGCCCGGGCAGCGTGAAAAAGGACTTTTCGAAGCAACCATTGAAAAAAGACTTGCTAGCATGATCTCCAAAACATAGCAAGAGAGGACGGGAGGAACCAAGTTGGGGCACCATTGCGCAAACCAAACCCTATATCTTTGCCGTTCATCTCTCGACAAATGATTGCCTCCATAAATATAGCCTTTGCCATCAACTTCTTCCAACATAACATATTTTCATTTCTTGGAACCGACCTAGCATGTCATAAAACCAGCTATTATATCTGCAAACCAGCTATTGTGTCTCTTACGAGTACATACCAAATCGATCCAAATTGCCCAATCCTGGAATCCTGTACATCAATCTTGAAACATCAATCACATTCCTCACACATCGCCAAAATATTGAGGCAAATACCACTGACTTCGCTGAAGAGTGCTGAATGCCCCAGTGTTCTCATCTTCTGAAGGCCTTGGCAACAGTATGTGTACTTCTTCGATCTTCTTCGGATGTCGTGGTGGCAAGCATGCATTCAAAGCTGACTACATTTCATGATGCCAGCTCTGCCGTTCGGAACTGAGTGCCATCCAACACTGGTACCAAATTGATGCAATCTCAAATGGATTCGAGGTTCATCTCTGTAGGTGCTCGTCGCCCTCCAATGCTGGTGAACTTTTCAAGGCTGCCTCTGCCATCTTCACCTGTCGATGGCAGCTGGGCATCCATCCGCCGCAAGCATGTGCTTATGCCCCATGTCCCTACCTCCCTGACTTTGAAACTCGCCTGATCATTGAGAAGGGCCACAGCTTCTCGCGTTTGCGCGGTCTCTTCAACACTGGATTTCAAAGCCACCGCAACTCTGGCAGTGACTTCACACATTCCATCCAGCTCCTCTTGCAGCTCCTAACAGAAAATACTTATGACAACTTATATCAATTTGTTTGCTGTCTATAGATGCAAGGAATTGAAAGGATATGAACTCGGCCTGCCTTAGCTGCCTTGGCTGCTTCTTTTGCAGTTTTAACATACGAAACTGCTGGGCCATCCGCTTCTTCTCCGCTGCCCACTTCACCTAACTTCAAACATGGCCAATCCAACAGGATGGATGTCACTGTGATGACTTGGATTGTTGGTTTTCTGCGATGTGTGATGATGTGTTGTGATTCAACGCTTAGGTCAAGCTCAGGGGACCTTGCAAGCCTTGCCCCGTTTGCAGGTTTGTGGTCAGCTTTCGCAGCTTCTTCAATCGTGCCTACATTCAAAAAGCAACTGCGTTTGCGTACATACACCTCCGAGGCAAACAAAACAAACAAAAAGATCCAAATAGAAACACTTGAACCAGGTAAAATCATTGTATATGGTATATAAAAAATATTGTACATATCTAAAAAAAACTATATATCATTGGTGGTGCAAGGGCTTGTCAGTCGCTCTGACGGCTTCAAAGCTCGGTCTGAAAATCCGGTGCTGCCTGCATCCGCTCAACGGCAGAAGCTGCCTGTGCACCTGCGTTACAAAAACATATGCACCCCTTCTGGTATTTGGCAGAATTTTTCTCACTTTTCTTCCTGGTTGCTGAGCCTAGGCGTTCTCGATCTTTATGTTCTTGCTCTTCATCCTCAACAACTTGCAGTCGAAGCGAGGTAGCCAAGTAGCCCAGCTGTTCAAAAAAACTCGGCCTCTTCGCTTGACTTTGCCAATGCCAAGAGTTCGTCATGTAAATGGTTGATTCCGTTGGTGCTCCCATTGCTTCCCTCATGTTCCTCGGAACACACAAGCCCAGTCTTTTACCAAATGTCTGGCCAGGAAGTAAGGTGTCATCAAGAATCAAACAACACTGAGCACCGAGCCAAAGTCTGCGGCAAACCAAGTCTCAGTAAGATGTGGATGTTGCAGTAGGTGTGATTGGGATGTCATGCTGTTACTAGTTGTCAGCAAGGTGGCCGTAAATGAAAATCAGATGTTTGAATCAGTTGAATCAGCATCAATCAAAATCCTTATGCCAAAATTCTGCGGCCCATCGCTGGAGTCAGAGTCTTCCTCTTCACTTCCCTTGCTGTCCTGCAGCAAAGGCAAAGAATGCAACAGCAACATTCATACTAACTAGGATCTAACTAGGTATGTCATGTCGGTATATCCCGGTTTATCCAGGTAGACAGAAATTCGCATTCAGAGTGTAATTCACCTTGAGCACTTGGGCAATCATGGAGCAGTTGGGCCAAGACTTGATTTCAACAGCAGAAAACATCCAGCCGGATCTGTGCGTACTCAAGATTGTTTAGCTAGTAACAGGATGTAACAGGCAACTCTTCACGAGATAAAACCTGTGCCTGGCGCACAATTGTCGAGTTTAACGCTCTCAGACTGCAAGGTTCCTCTCCTGACTTTGACCGCGCAATCTTTGCATCACGGTGGCTAAAGCCTCCGCATGCTGCAATTCCAAGTCAGCCTTAAATGAGTCGACGGGCTTTGGGATTCTGAAACAAAGTATCTAGGTTTAAGCTGACCGTCCCAACACATGTCCGCCATGGCTAGGAGAAATCAATGCCAGCTTCAAGCAATTTCAACCAACACTTCTGGCCCAGCCGCGTCCACATGCTCCAGCTCACACTTCACATCTTTAATTGTAAACTAGTCTTCGCGTCACTTTGGTTGACCAACAAGAATTTGAATGAATTTGAAAGATGGAAAGTGGAAGACTGCGTTCAAATCAAAGTGTATACACTCCAAAACGGTAGTTCTATCAAAACATAGACAGGCTTGCAGCATCACAGAGTTGGTTTGCCTCTTAGAGGGTCTTTTTTAAGTTGCAAAAAGGGGATAGCCGGAATAGCTGCAAATGGGAGGACAAACTGCAAACTACAGCAGTTCAGCACCCTTCTCTTTGTTTGAAGGCTCCCTATTACAACAAAAAAACGATTTTCTCAAAAAAGGGCAATCACCGAGGACAGGAATTCACTGGTTGATGCCTTAATGCGACTAGGGAACGCCGTGCTGGACCATGTATCTCGCCTAAAGAAAATTTGCCAGCATGCAAGTGTTTGCTGCACAGCAATTTCCAGTTGCGTTTGTGCACAATCTGAAGCTGTGCTGGTAATCTGATAAAGGATATAGAATTCAACAAGGACAAAGGCATGCAAAGACGACTATGCACACGAGTTTTCAACTTGAGGCCCGGCCTGGTCTTCCAGCACTTGTCGCAAGCGCTTGTTCTCGAACTCTAAATCGCACGCATCTTGGTGCGCAAATTATGTGAAAAGCACCCAAGGCGGGTTGCTGGCAAGTCTCCACTGAATGAGGCCGCAGTAAACACTTGCAAAAGTCTTAAAATTCCCATGCCCAAATATCGAAAACTGCGGTTGTGCTGTGCTGGTTTGGCTCTTGCATGACAAGTGGCAAGTAGACATTTTGTTCTGTTGGGCAATAGCTTCCTGGCAATTCAAATGAATCAACGTGGCGATGAAGCTGGTGGGGCAAGGAAGGCGATCCCAAGCATGTGCAACTTTGTGTCATTATGCCAATCAGCACTTCAAGAATATCCCTGCCTGCAGTTGCTCATCGCTTTCCCTGAGTTTTTCGATGAGATCACCCACCTCTTCGGCCAACCTGAGAGGAAATATCAGTGGATACAAAACCTGCGAGACGCAAAATCTGTCGAAACATGGTGAAGAACACAAGCCAAGGACGTGCAGCCAAAGCTCGGACTAGTTTCAGCCTCACTTTCAGTGTGTGAATTTCCGCTAGGCTCTGGATCATCGGAATTCACCTGAACATGGCTGGCATTGCCAAAAGCTCCTTTCAGCCTCTTAGCCCATTGACTTGGATCGTCTCCAATGTCTTCTCTTAACTTCTTGTCTCTTCACATGGCTTCTAATTGCATGCCCTTGCATATTTGGATGAGGGCCCTGCATTCTTGCATCGCATATTTTCTCCATTGGCTAGTCCCAACCCAACATGCTGCACCTGCTCTGCACTTTCAGCAGCTAGAACCTTCTCTAGGAACAGTTTGTTGTCTAGGATAGAGGGTGCACTTCTCCTGCGCTCTTGCCAGCGGCCCATAGTCTTGCGAAGTGTTTCATTCTCCTGGTGGCAACCGGGTCAAAATCATAAGCTGTACAAAGGATAGCTTTGAAACCCCTACCAAAAAAACACATGGTGAATCCATATGAACCCCCGCTGGAAGGTTTGGGTTGCCCTGTCAGCGGTCTATGAAGAAAAATTGCACCCTTACATCCAACTGAAGGACATGCCTTGGACAACTGCACACAGCTGAACGGAGCTAGTCTCACTGGCACTGCATGCTCACTTTAAACACCTTCGCCACATACTTCATAGAATCACACGAAAACCATATGATAGAGCTATGGATACAGCCTCCGCTTATATGTATAATTATAAAATATTGTAAAACTGCATGCTTCTTAGAAATTGGATATTCCATGATATTCCATGACATCTACTGGAGTTCTCAGACTGAAATTTCCTCCGCACGCCTTGTATACTCACCCTCAATTCAAACAGCATGGGATGGAAATGATTGGAATGTGCCTGTGCTGTGTGCTGCAAAGAAACGTCCCAGTCCAAGAATGCCAGTGTTCATGTCAGTATAATAATATAATGAAGCTCTTTAAATCTCAGGCACGTGCCAATAACAATTGCATCACTCACACCAGCAAAAAAACATACAAAAACCACCAGTTCTCAAACGATTGAAAACAGTTCACACAACTTTTACATAGCTGGAATTAGAGAAAAGGACAGAAAAGGAACATTCCCACAGCAATGACCCACCAGTGGTAGAGTGCTGTTCTATCTGCTTAGCGAAGAGGAACGGCATGGACAAGATTTCTGCAAAAAACTGTTTCACAGGGAGAAACTATCGAGTTGGGCACTCCCGCCCCTCTGCTTTGGGTGATCGGATCCTTTATCAAAGTCTCTCCATAGACACGCTGCCTTTCAATCTGCTCATTCCTAGGATCAGAGGCAGATCAGGCAACACACGCAGTCCGTATGCGTCCATAACAATTTGAAGTCCTCATTCATATGCATTTCAAGTGGCTGAACCATCAAATGAAAGTACATTCAATACACCGTTGACTAAAAACAACCAAGACTCACAATCATGTCCCGGTTCTCCAATATGCGCAATTCCCGCTTCGCTTCTTGAAGCTCTTGAATTTGCTTGTTTACTTCCTCTTCTGCCTTGGCAGAAAGAATATCTGAATGTGTTTTTTCTGCCTTTGATCCAACGCCATCACAAAGGCCTTGCCCAACTTCTTCTGAACATCTTGTGTTTCCTCTTCACTGATCCTGACTTCATCCAGTTTCAGAGGATCAAGACTTCTGGTGAATCGTAAAACTTTGATGGGATGGGCTGGTACATGGTTCCGATGCGTCTCTTGCACCAGCTAGACAGCTAGTTGTAGAACAATCAAGCTGTCTTTCCAAACTTGCGGATTCAGGCTGAACTGAACATGACTGAACCATGAGTCATGAAATAATAGCCTCCCTTGATGTCTATTGTCTCCAACCTACAGAAACTTTTTTTGTCTCAACGAACCACTATATGGTCACTATGACACCACTGGCTCCCCACCAGTCCGAACCACTTCCATTTTATATCAATTTATCAGAGAGTCTTCAATCGCTTGAGGGCATTGTCACGTTCACGATGCAGCGACCGGGCTTGCTCAGCAAATTTCTTCAGCTTTGCCGCTTGCAGTTCAGAAGCCTCCTTAGTGGTGAAACACGCTACTTAGGAGAACACTCACCGACATGATACAGCAAACTTGCGACTCTAGCCCTATCCAAAATCAACAACCACACAGCAGCTGCAAGTTTTCCTCTCTCTTGGAACCCTGTCAATCGCCCCTGCTGTTATTCAAAGGGGTGACGGGTGATACTGTCGAATTTGCATTTTGCCAAAGTGCGCAGATGTAGTGAAATGATGTGACATGAATTCACGCTTCGCAGTGGAGTACAGTATCTGAAACGGTCTTGAAATTACCCACCATGACTGCTTGTGATAGGTTCGCCAAGGTTCTTTCAGAGATTGCAGCTCCTGCCGCAGTTGGTCTGTCTCTGCAGCTGCTTCTGCTTTTGCGGATTCTGATGCATTGCTTGCCTTCAGTGGAGGTTGGCAAGTCGGTGAGATCCATGCTATTGTTGAGTTGATTCAGTTTAGAGTTTAGAGAGTGAGGTTGGGCAATTGCTGAGTTTACACAAAGGGACAAAAGTACCACCGCCGAAATAAGGAGATCAATCTCTTACTATGCCATGATAAGAGACACAATTGGCGCATGAAGGGGCCTGTGACAGTAACCCTTTGTTTCTGGTGATGTAGCTTCCAATGAGAGTAGCTGGGATTACCGTAAGGAATAGGCTAGATCATATCAGGTCTAAAGCACACACACACACACGGGACAACGAAATGTGAAGTGGATCTGCCCAGAAAAAAACATGCGGAGGGTTCCAAGTGAGCACCATCACGTGGAAGTGCTTTTCGAACATGACCACACTTTGTTGTGTATTGCAGGCACTGACCACAAGAAATTATACAGTAGACTTAGATAGAAAGAACTTAAAAGAACCATATCAATACTCAACCCATGAATAATTGCACAAACATGTACAAAGTGTTGTTGTGCGTGTTTGTTTATTGTAGACATGGATGGCCTGGTATTTATAAATTTGGATGGTTGGCTGACGGTATGTTAGATTCACCCCTATGCTATTGCCGGTTTTTCCATAAGGTACACCAGTGCGGCAACAGCATGGATGTGTATGCTGCAAATGTTCCGGATGATTGGGATTCAATGCGTTCAATATACATGCATCGCGTGTAATTGCGCACATAGTGTGGCAATATTATGCATATAGGAAGCTTTCGCCCATACGGCTATACGGCTACGTGAATGTCACAGGTCCGGGGGGGACCACATTTACTTGAGAGTCTTTAGTGGCAAATCCTTTCAAATCTTGAGCATGGGCCGGTTTGTGATAACCTCTTCTTATGATGGGCTTCTCCGCTGAACAGCCAAGCGGAAACTTGGCAACATTCCTAAGATTTCAGAAGTACGAGTATGAAGACAAAGGTATGAAAAGCTGTGGCTTTCGCTGGCTGAAGTTTTATGTCAAGCTGCCGTCTGAGCTTCAAGGTTGACATTCCGATAGCCTTTAGAAACCACTGCAAGCTCACGTTGCAAGTGGCGCCGCTCACGCTCCAACTCCACGATCTCCAACCTTGCCACTTTGAGCATTCAATGGCGACAGTGACATTTTGCCATTCTGAGTGTCAAGTCACGACTTTTGTGTGATGATCTCCTGACAGCGTGGCTACACAGCCGTAGCCAAAAAAACGGCAACTTCAAAACTGATGATGCCTGATGATCTCATTCAATGATCCAAGTTGAATTGCTCCTTTTGCTTGGCCACTTCGCTGCTGATCAAGAGCTCTTTTAGCCTTTCAATCTGACCAAAGTTGACCTTGTCAAAACAACAAGGAACTCCCTTGAGATCCTTTGAGCACTATCTGAGCCTACAATGCCAACGACCAGCTGCATGATTTGCAATAACATTTGACGGATTGTAATGCTTCAGGAGTCATGTGAGAGCCACACCGTTGGAGACACACCAGCATTGGCTTCGAAAATCATTTTCAGCTTCTCCTGCACCAGCGGCAGGTCCGGCAAATTGATCAAGCAAACTTTTTAAATCGGTGTGGCTCTTGACCAATAATTACCCAGAAAGGTCCTTGATGACTTCCAAGCAATACTGCAACTCGTGTGGCTGTAGAGTCTTCATCGGCTCCTAGCTGTGGCATGTAGCTCATTCCAAAATGGCAACAGGAGCTGAGCCAAGTGCCCAGCAAACTTATTGTATCTGTATCTTCTCGAAGCATAAAAAATATATCATATCATAGATCTTGGATATCACTTCATATATAATGAAGAATGTGTCTTGTTAATGCATTTCGACTCCAAACTCAAAAACATGTTGGTAAGATCACAGTCTCGCCAAGCGGCAAAAAAGAACATCACATCCTTGAGCTGCCTTGGGATGTTGAAGAACATCACATTTATCCGTCTGTTAGTAGTGTTTATCCGTCTGTTAGTAGTGTACTATAGTGTACTGATTACACAAGCCATTCCTGCAAGCGAGTCAACCCTCACAAAGGAAGCCTACATGAGTGTGAAGTTCCATGCCTTTTGGATTCACCAAATGTGTGCCTTTTCCTGGTGAAGATTGCTGTAGCTAAGACTCCCTTCGCCCAGGCATTTCTCAGGATCTCCCCGGACACGCGCTTCATCTCGGAGAGTGGCAATCTCCCGAAGGAATTCCGTCCCTAAGTGCGAAAACAGGCTGGATTGCTGGTGATTATTGCGCAAACCAAGGGAAACACAACAAACCGCAGTGATTCGCAGTCATACTATATGCAGAAATCAAAGCCTTCACCCCTTGCATTCTGATTCTTCAAATCGCACTTCACGAGTATCTTCAAATCATCCTGCCAAGGCCACTAGATTCTCTGAACTGATCCTGCAAAGTGTTATGCCGCTGCTTCGATTTGTCGATCTCCTCCTCCCAGAAAGGTTTCAAAAGCAGGGCGATCTCTGAGCTACATTGAACTGCAACTCTGCATCGTTAAAAGCGAATGTGCCTTCAAAGGTTCCATGAGATCTTTCCAAACGGTTCGGATAGTCATGACTTTGGCCTGTGCAAGTGAAACAAAAAACAAAATAGCAGAAGTACAATCCCGTCACAAACATTGTAAAGTGCTATGGCAAGAAATTTGATGGGCTTTGGATGAATTTGGCCTCCTGTCCCCCTCCAAGAGAAAGTCACTAACATCATGATGGCACCTTGCCTGGTGAAGGGTTCTTGCAGCTAGCTCGTGTAGGCTGTTGTCAGCTTCATCCAGAAAAGGCCGCATCAACTTGGAGGTCCTTGCCATCACCGGGACGAAGGAAAGCACCTGCAGCTTTCACATCGTCTCAGCATTGCCAAACGAAAATCGGCTGCTTCAACGTGACTCCAGCCTTGCCGAGGAAGGCCGCTTCAGCTTCTGTCAACGGATCGGCAAGCCTGAAAACATCACTTTTGATATCTTCAAAAATGCTCCACGTGCTCCATGGAAAGTCCTAGTAATCCAACTTCGAATTATGCGTGACGCCGTGCATCTAGTCCTCTCGCTGTTTTGTTGCTTTACTGGGGATCTTGCTTGCGGGCACTCATTCTCGCGACCGAACTACATGAGGACCTTGCAGATGCAAAAGTGGCCTAGTTACACTATGAAGATTGGATAACATTAGAACAAACATGATCAAAGTGGGAAAAAATGGTGCCTGCGGCGATGCCTACCCAAAGATAAGAGGCGCAGCACAATGAGCAACTTCCGAACCTTGGCATGGACCAGCCCTGTCAGCATCTCCGCACTATGAGACTCTCCAGTTGGCACGAACCATCTTCTCCTGTTCACACTTTCCTCGAGCCCTTTGCTTGAAGTTTCGTCGTTCTGATTTTTTTCTGGCACTTTTCTTCTGGTTGTTTATTTTGTCTCCGTTACTTTGATCCCCGCCCAAAGTACATAATGCAATGAGTGTGTCACGTCTTGGGATTTGTTTCCGACTTCCCATTCTTCATGTCTTCACATTTCATTGCATTGTTTTTACGATAACCATATAGTTTCCACTTCTCTTAGAACACCACTGAAGAACCTTGAGTGCTTTGCAAGTGGCTCGCGGCTTCAACCCACGTGGCTTGACGTAGGCACGCGTTCGGAGCGTGTAGCTTCCATCTACTGATGCCCTGGGCCATCCACATATTGACAAGCAAAATCAAGCAAGCGGCTATGTGATGCAACATTTTTTATACAACAAGTCAACATTACTACAGTGAAACTGATTTCGCTCACATTTCTGAGTGTTGCACCGCCTATCGAACATATGCTGATCGGTTGACATGCTGACTTGTCCAGCACATTCAAACCCCCAAACATGGCTGACTTGAGCCTCCATGCCAAGCAAAAAGCCTTATATCAGAAGGCTGCAGGGATCAAACATGAATCTCCCCCTGAAAAATATG
>DF244820.1:0-23156 GCA_000507305.1 Breviolum minutum Mf 1.05b.01 | reverse complement strand
AAGTACACGCCCACGCTGAGGACGTGGTGTTGTTACCCAAAACGCAAGAGTTTGATATGGATCCTGAAGGACCACCAGAACCGGTGCGATTTGAAGAAAGTACCGAAGATGGTCCTCGCAGTCTGACAGACATGCGGAGTAAACCACAGTCGGAGTTTACAGTGAGCAGGAGAGGAAGGCCCTATGTGATCCGTCTTGGCGACATGATGGCTTACCATTCCGGTGAGCGTGACGCCAAGGTCTGCAAGGTAGGTAGAACTGTTGCGGTCGCTGCTGGCGAAGGCACGGTTACTTTGCACAAGTAAGGATTTTTCTTGCCAATGGGTGTCTGAAACTATTGGGTGCCTCATGCTTTGAATATCATCTTCATCATCATGATGTGTGACATCCATTGTGTTATTCTGGCACAATCAATGCCACGGGCTGACATCTTAGATATTAGCCAGAGGGCATGAGATGTGATGGAAGCTTCAAGATGCCAGGCTTCACTGTCAAGCCATATGTTTCACTTGAAACCTTTGGGTTTCAATGCGCTCGAAGAAAATATATTATATATTAAACATGTTTTTTACACAGGATTTCCACAACCTTGGAAAATCCTTCAACTGTTTTGCAGGAGATCAGAAATAGGAACATGTTTTCAAGTGTTTTCATGTCAGCGCCAACTTTTGTATTTTTTGTTATGACAGAAGGTTTGTTTTTTCTCGCACATATTGAATTTGGGGTTCTACAGCCGGTGTTTGCTCAAACATCAATGGCGGTTGTTTTTGCTTCTGTGGACGAGCTTTCAGAATCAGAGCTGCGGCCTCAGCTACTGTTTGTTTTTCGATTTGGACAAAAAACATGGAGCAATTTTTTCTCCAAGGCCAGAATCCATGCCAGTTATGAAAGCTATGAAAGCTATGAAAGTCGTGCCCATGAAAGCTACGAAAGCAAAGAAGGTGATGAAAGTCGCACCCATGAAAGCTGTGAAAGCAAAGAAGGTGATGAAGGTCCAAGCGAAACCTTTGAAAGCAAAAAAGACGATCAGAAAACGACCAGCGAAGGCGTGCTTCCTCACTTGGTAACATTATGTAGCATTTGAAACGTGTTTTCTTCTGATTTGCATTCCTTGCCTGTTTTGTAGGTTTCAAAGCCCCGAAAGCCGCACGGGAAGCCATCAGCCCGTAGAACTGGTCCACTTTCTCCCAATGGTGACTACTTTCAAAAGGTTTGCTTCAGCAGTCTGTCAAATCAGGTGCTTCCAGGGTGTGCTACATGCTTTGATGGGAGCACGCTCTTCCCGTGGCGGGCAGCGCTGCCCAAGGCGGATCCATTGAACTTGAAGGTGGTCAGGAACTTAGGTATGTTGTTTCGCCCAAACTTGGAAAATCTTAGACGTGTGGGTTTCACACTTTGGATTTGGCTGCAGGTTTCCAGCAGGACAGACAGTGGACACAAGGAGAACGGTGCTGCCTATTTCGCGGGGGAGCGGGTTTTCTCTTCTTGGAGCACACTCCGTCCAAACCTCATACTTTCTAAGTCTTTGGATTGAAGTTGTTGGTTCACTGCTGGCTAGCTGGCTGAGGCTGTTTTTCGGGAACTTACCAAGCCTGCGAAGAACCTTCGCAACGCGGAATCTCAGTCGTCGCCCCAGGGCCCAGATTCCAGATTTTAGCAGGTGTTGAAGGTATGTTTTGTGATGCTGCCAGGATCTGGCGAACCAGATTAGGTGGAGTGCAGTATACCAGCAAGAAATGGCATGGTGCAACCGCCCAGCAGGGAAATTTATCAATCCCTGCTTGGGCGAGTGGTTCTCAGGACCGGGTTGATAGGAAGTTTTCACAGTCCATGGCAACCCGCAGATGCTACATCATAAAAGAGACGTGGCTCCTGGCTAGAGCCAACGTTTAGGAGAAAGCATAGTGACACATATGCAAACATAGTAATACAAACATGTACAAGCCATTTTCAACAGGAACCACCACCACCACCACGTTATCTCTCCTCCAAAGGTGGCTGGAAACGTACAGGGTGTAATTCACCAGTCCCACACGATCCACCAACCTACGCTGACGCTGAATCCGAGTCGACCAGTCCAACTCCTTCGATATGGATTTGAGAACCAGTCTTCTCGGATGACAGGCCTTCCACGAAATTGGACATCGTTGAAGCCTGGTGCCGTCGACCGGAACATTTTCATGAAAATGTATCCTTTTGCGATGACGCAGGACTTCAAACCAAACTTTGTGAAATTTTGTGAAAAAAACAAGAGAGGGCGAGTTGATGGCAGGAGCGGAAGTACCCCATAGTGAGCATGTTCTCGGGGGTGGGGGGCTTGGACCTCGCCTGGAGCAGGCTGGGTCATTTGTTTTCAAATTGTTCCAAGGATTGCCCAAAACATGTTTTTCAACTTGCATTTGTGCCACCTCTCGTCTCATCACTTGCTACTACTGCTTGCAGCCTGAAGCCTAGACCGCAGCAGGATCATTGCCTCAAATCCCAGCTTGTTCAGCTTGTCCAAGAAGTGTTAGTGTTAGATGTAAGGTATGAGAAGGTTAATGTGATTTTTCACAGCAAATGCCACAATTATTTAACTTCAATTAGAGGTATGGCGTACATCGTATAACTTTGCTTCTTTGCTGCAACTGTATTCAAATTAGTAGATTGAAAGAAGCAATGCCTCCATCGTGCTCTGGTTCTGTCCCCACAGCTTGGGGCTGTGTCCGCTGTGTTGGCGTGAACCAAAGCAGGCGGGGCCCCCATGTTTCTGATTCTGATCGAGTGCAGTGTCCACCACAATAGTCATTTTGGCATTGTTTTCTTGTTTTGCGCTACCTCAGGGTGCCAAAGGGAACTCCAATTGAAACGAGTTGGCATGGCATGAAGTCAGCCCCCAAGCCAGTTGTTTGCTTCAGGTTTTCAAACGTAGAGTCAGAGGTAAGTTGCCGTTTTTGTGCTTTTTCATAAGGTGGGCGTGGTCATGGCAATCCAAGTGCTGGATCCAACATGAAGATCACCAACCAGGACAATGTCAGCGCATTGCAGGACATGAATTGCCAGAACCAGTGACAGTCTCCAGCGAAGCTTCTAGACTTCAAGAGTTTTGAATGTGAGCTAATGGGCAAATTCCTAAATTATGTGGTTTTTGATTTTGAGAACTTCCCTGCCAGCTGAGGTTGCACAAGGTGAGCATCCTAGCAAAAAGCCACGCATCAACGCTTAAATCTTTGAGAAAAAAAAAGAGTTCCCGCCAATGCACGTAAAGCATCTATTTTGCGATTGCCATATAGTGCATTGCTTGTTTCATGATTATTTTCCTTGATCGACTTTGAACCGAACTTGCCGGTAGGGTCGCCTTCGCTACCGTGATGGCCTACTTCTCAATGTTAAGTTTGTTTTCACTCTGTGAATTCTGTCCAATGAATTTGGAATTGGTTGATGAGGTAGAACGGGATGCTTACTGTGTCCGGTTGCTGAAGATGCGGATGCATGACAAGTTGCTGCACAAAGCAGAGTTCCACAACGACATTTCTACCTATGATGGAGCCACCTCGGGCGCCAAGGGCGCCCTTGGTGGCTTTCCGTGTCAGGTGCTGTTGGCATAAACATCTGTTTGGTTACACTGTTACTTTCCCCCTTTGCATTTTGCTGAGAAGTTTGTTTTTAGGCCAGCACTTCAAAATCCAAGTCCTTCTTGAAACCATTGCGCTCAGGGGGTGAGCTGTGGAGGAGCACAGCAGGGATTAGACGACTCGAGGACAGCCCTTCTATGCCATTGTTGGCGCGTCTACGACACACTCCCTGAAGGGTGACTTGCTTGGAATATTTGTTAAGTTAGTTCTGTGCTTTAAGAAACATCACATTTGTCATTGGTCATTGGAAGTCATTGGTGAGGGAATTCTTGGGCCTTGAAAACGTGCAGAGCCTCTTATCGCGGAACACGAAGATGCGCGAGATTATGAAATATCTCATACAGGCTGGTTTGAGTGAAGTGCACATTGCAATTGTTCCATGATTATTGTGCATTGTGCGCAGGAGGCGGAAAAACGCCGTATGGTGTTACACTGGGCTTCAACACGTCTGAGGGACATCGGTCTGAGCGTCCCGATCTCAGTTTCTAGATTTATTACTTGGGCTCAAAACCTTTTGTGTTGCCTATTGTTGGAGGCGGGCAGGGGCCGCGTTTTCATCCTTGCACATCGCAAGAGCTGCATGATTTTGAAGGACTGCCAATTTAAGTTGGTGGCGTTTGGCAAGAACGGATTACTTTAGATCTAGATGTTTGCTTGTGGAGGACTACCGCGAGCCTTTGTCGTCTTTCTTCGAGATGCAGTGGAACGAGTACAATCAGCTTCCATTGCGTGATTGGTTGCTGTCGAATGAATTGTGTGATTCACAGTACAAGAATAGAATGCGGGCTCTTGGAAACATCGTCGTTCCAAAGTCCGGCGCCCTTGCTTTAGCGATGATTGCACGAATGCGCAATTCACACCCTGAGGCGTGATCATAGATGACAAGATCTAAAGTTCACAGGTTTTTGTTTGCCTGCTTGGGGGCCATAGGTCATGACAGGAATGGGAACACCATATTATATAACTATCTAGATATAATTGTTTCCTTTTTGCAAAGATCTTTGATCATATTCAACGAGTCTCAACCTTTCGCATACCCATGAATGTTATGATGGCTCTTTGTTCGGGCAACTTTGCACAACAGGTATTAATTTGGAATGATTGCCGTACAGGCTAGTCCAGACTTTGATGCCAAGACTGGCCCTGGCCGTTCAAGTGATGAAATAAAATTGCTGGGTTGGAACGTGTTCGCTTTTACTTTCGGAATGGTGCTTCTTGGTACTTCCAGTTTCTGAAATGCTGTACTGAGATGCAAAACAACAGAAGTTGTCGCTTTTGAAGCTGAATGTAACAACGTAAGCCATTATTGTGTCCTCAAGGGTTGTAAAAGGAAGCACAGTTCGAAGATCATGTCGTCCGATCGTTCACGAACACCTGTGCGCCGACCTGTGGGTGACACACCTCCTTCCACCTCTGCTATCTCCACAGCTGCACAGGCATCAGGCTGGGCTGGAACAAAATTGTTTTGAGTATCAGTTGTTTTTTGTGATCGCTATGTGAGAGTTCGACCTTTGCAGATTCAGAACCGGAGTTTGACGAGAAGGACAAGAACTTGCCGCACGTGATAGACGAAAAGCTAGAGGCACAGTGCTTCATTGTCGATCATTTTGATACATCATTTCATTTCTTGCCTGGCTCCTGCCAGGACATCAGCTCAGCACCTGACACCATGATTCTGAAGTTTCAAACGGTTCGTGAAGGCCTGGTGTTTCTTCGATTTCCATTGAAGGGCATACTCCATGATTATGTTTCCGCAGGTTCTTTGGAGTGGATCGGTGCGAAGAATGTCTGCTACTTGGGCTCTGATGAAAATTCATCGAGCAAAATTGTGCACTTTGGCTTAAGTTTCAATGTTGCTCTTTATGTGAGTGAATAGGTCACCCGGTTCAAATAGGGACAACGAACAGAAAATCACACACAATGTTCCGAACCAATCAAACTGACTACCAAACCAAAACACATGGACAAAAAATATTGGGCTATTTTTCACTTGAACCTGTCCAAGGATCTTGTATGGAAACACGGCCTTAGTCCCGCAAAAATCTGCAGACGAGCTGTTGCCAGATATCTCGAAGCCAGTGGCTGTTGTTTCGTCGAAATTTCAGACTAGCTGGAAGGAGATTTGCTTGGTCCCTGGTAGGGACCTCAAGGAATGTGATCCCCCAGAGCCTGAACCATGGGGTACTGCAGTTACCAATATGCCTGTCATCCGCGTTTCGTATATCAAGTACGTCGGCTTCTTGCGTGTTGCCAGAGAAGCGAGTTCCCTGACACAGTACATGGTTTTTAGTGATTGGTTTGTCTCTGCGATGATACGTACTGTTTGACTTTAAGTATTGTACCTGGAAAAAAACAAGTGTTGTCGACTGAGGTTTTCATCCAGCAACATCGGCTACCACGACTTCGACCAGCAGTGCTACTGAGCAGAAGCAGTGAGAAGTGAGTAGAGCTCGGCCCAATTTTGAGAGATAGTTGTGATCACTCAACCCTTGGCCTAATTTTGAGACAGTTGATCCTGACAAGGACTACAATTATGGAAAACAAACGCAAAAACATGCTCTCCTCTGATTCAGGTGAGCTTGGCATGTAACACGTATTCAAGTTACAGAAATAGCAAAGAGATGACGATCATGCTGTGAATTTATGATGCTTTCCACACGCAGCTTTGAGCAAGCACATGTCAGACCTTTTGCAACCCTAGAGCTCTGGGTTCTCTCCAGTGTGGTGACGGATCAAGTTCGCTCGTTTTAATTTTCAACCATGTCCAGTACTCAGGCAGGGTTGCAGCGTTTTCAACCCAAGTATTCACAACCAAGTTTTCAAACCAGGATTGCAGTGTTTTGAAATCCTTCAATACGGCCTCAACACCTCCTTTAATGTGTTGTTTGATATTGCCATGGCCTTGATTTGCCATGGCTTGGATGCATGTCTTTCGCTCCGGTATCTACCTTGAGTGATGAAGAAGATGGAGGTCCAGCATTGGCTTTGGCCCCCGCCCAATCGAAGAAAAAGAGACGGTTGAGACTGAGACGGAAAGGGGTAGTGACAACAACTGCAGACAAGTGCAAGAAAGACCTTTTGCTGAAACGACTATCAAATCAATGTCCTTGTGCTCAGAAGACCTGCCTCCAGCAATTCTTGGAGAAGGAGAAGTTTGCTGAGTACTGTCAGTATATTCAAGACTGGTGCGGGTTAGCCAAAGTCGACCAAGACCAAATTGCAACTTGAAGCCATATGACCTTTTTACTTCTTTAGTAGTGGCAAGGTTGACAGTCCCGCAGCTTCTTTACTCCCATTTTTCTGATGTCAATCAGGCCTTCGACCGCATCAGGGTTTTGTTGACAAAAGCTGGAGATGAGTTCCAAACTTCTTGGGAGCTGCTTTCATTGCCGACTTGCCGGCGTGCGTGGCAGTCCTTGCATGCCATGGGCTACTTGCTTGGGATTCAGAACAGTTACATAATGTGACATTATATTGACGTACTATTTTCAAACTGCTGATGCTTGTCGTCAACTTCTGCTGAGCCTTTGCACTTGTAATCATGACCTGTAACCCAGGCGCTAGACGATTTGGCAAACTGTGGGGTGCAGCGAGGGACGGCAATTTTGCACCCCCAGTGGATCTTCGATACTTGCAAGGTCCACAGAGTCGCGTTGGAAATGACCGCAACGCCCAAGTCAGAGGCGACATCTATACATTTCTGCAGTCAATTTATGACTCAGTTGCAGAGACACTTCCAGATTTCAAGGACGAGCTAGGTTCTTCAGAGACGGTGCGAGTGTGTTTGGGTGATCCATGCGCAGAACAAATGCGCAAATGTTGCGAGAAGGACGTAGAGGATCCTGTCGACGCAGACCTTCACCCCAGGAAGAAACCACGAAAAAACAAACACCAGGTGGCCATCAACCAGGCCAGAACTGTGGCCACCATGGAGGAAAGGTGGCTTCCTCCAGGAAGCATGAAAGAGTATTTCGACCAATATCTGTTGCAGAGTGGGCTGGAGAAGCCAGGAAGCTTTGCTTCCTTTTGGCGAGTTCCTCGGCAAATTGTTCAAGTCGTTTTTCTGAACGACAAACTCATTGCGATCAGCCTTGTCCGTATTTTTCGGGGCATGGTGAAAAAAAATTCAATTGCTTTGGGTGGCGCTTCACATTGAATCAAAACATATGTTGAAGCAGTCTAGCCACAAGTGGAGCAAAATAATTGAAACAGTAAGAAGTGCAGCAAACGTTTTAGAGAAACCAAAAAATATCAAGTTTAATATTGGAACAGGTGATTCTAAGAGGACCTTTTGAACAGACCCATCTTGAGTTTTAAGGATTAGGTTCAAATTTTCATGTTAATAAAACTTCTTGTTTCACACTTTTTAGCTCCCTCAAAGTTAAGATCTTTTCCTTCTAAGTCGGGATGGCTTTTGGAATGGACAAGATCAACAATGAGCCAGCCACCATTCCAAAAAACCGGGCCAGAGAGGAAAAAAAATATATCGAATACTTCGTTCTATAGATGTGTTCCTTTTTACGAAAGCCAGCCGGTAGGCTAGGCGTAGTTTCACCTTGCGAACGAAGTGAGAATTAGGAGGGGGTGTGGGGGAGGGGGGTGGTTGACATAGGGGCCTTTTTTGGCAGAAATAGGAGGTGGCCAAGGGCAGACGAAATGGCACACGGTGCGGTATGCCGTTTCGAGCTGCCACACGTGGCCGAAAATAACCGCCGCGTGACCAGGGTGGATTCGAGCCTCTGACCGCAACGCACCGTACCAAAATTGCCTAGTGGTACAAACGGCTGCCAGACACTCAAAACCGCCACCCTAAACCTTCTCTCCTAGTCCAATCTGCTACCTTCTGGGCCATGTGTGGCAGATCGAAATGGCACGCCACACCGTGTGCCATTTGGTCTGCCTTTGGCCGGCTTCTTTTCCAGGTACGTTACGTCCTCTTGGCGTGTCAGCGCCCCGAATCTGCCGCGTTTTCGCTCAAAAGAAGGTAGGCATATTTGATAGATGGGATATGATAGGATAGTCTATATTAGATATCATTTTTCTTGCGGGCTTGACAGAAAAGACGCGTGCTGGCTTTCGTTCACCCCCCTCACAGGTAATTATGTGTGGTTGCAATCATTGTCCTTAAAAGGAAGATCGACCATCATGGCAACCCCAACTCCAAAAGGCAACCCCACTTAGAGGGAAACCACAAATATTCCAGTTTGTAATAATTTATCAGTATTTTCGGAGCTTTCTCGTCTCTTTACTAAATGTGAGCTTTTTCTACTGGGATTTATTGAACAATGTTTGTGCCCAAGTAGTCCTCTTTCCTTCCCAGCCCAGATTTGGGGTTTTGGGTCTTGCCCTTTTTTGTGATTTCTGAATTTCTGTTTCGGACGTTCCTGGATTCATTTTGGACTTCTGAATCTTTGGCAAAGTTTGATTGTTAGATAGATTGCCTTAAAAAGCTCCCATTCAGGACTGTTACTGCTGTCATTGTGTGCATATAAGTAGTACCACTACCAGTTGGTCAATTCAATGTGCTTACCCGGCAAATATCCCCTTAGTGTGGTAGCCAGCCATTGTTTGCCCTGGCCATCCTTTCATGAGGTTTGGTTATCAGAATTTTCCTTCATGCAGATTCGTGCGGAGTCTAATCACTCTCAATGTAGCACATGCCTACGTCATCGGCATCTCATCAAAAGCCTGGGCCATCACCTTCTGGCACGACGTCAGCAACAAATGTTTTATTGGCAGCACCTGAAAGATCAGTACGCCGACAGACTGGAATATTATCGACTGAGATCGATGTCCAGGATGCAGGATGGACAATCCATCCTGATAATTCAGGATGGTATGGACCAATCGAAAGCATGCATCCCAAGGTCGAAATGGATGAAGTCGAAAGAGTTCAGTCGCTTCGTGCGGCCGCGGCTGCATGTATCGCTTACACTGGTACACGGATATTTTTGTCTATGGAGTATTTCAGATCCAGATTGCATGAAAGACTCCAATGCGTCAACAGAGACGCTTTGCCACGCTATGCATCTATTGGAACGGGATTTCGATGTGTATCTGCCTGGATGTGCATTGCACATCCAGGCAGATAATACTTCGAGAGAAGTAAAGAACAACATGCTTCTGAGATGGGCTGCAGCCCAAGTTTCAAGTTCAAACGTGAGATCCATCACGTTTCGTTTCCTGCGACAGGGACATTCGCATGAAGACGTGGATCAGGCTTTCGGAAGATTATCACGTCACCTCAGCTCCAAACTACAACGGGCGAATGTTCCACAAGACTTTGTTGACAGCGTCGATGGATTTGCCAAAGCAATGTACAGGCCGCACGAAGCTGGCAGGTACACGGTGAAATTAGACAGATGCAGAGACTGGATGCTCTTCCTGATTCATATTATTTGTATATGTCCTTTCTCTCATTCTTTGATCAGCTACCATTACCAATGCAAAAAGGACAGAGATGGTTTTTCTTCACTGGCTTCTTTGTTTTTTTTTTCACACGCAGGGATCCAAAAGCAAATATGATGACTGAGGAAGAACTTCCATCTTGGCGCTGTGCCATTCCACATCACTGGTGTGGGGGGACCGGGAGCTCCACACGTGTTTTGCTTTCAGAGGCGGTCTGATGAGGAGCTTGCAGGTGTCCATATTGAAAACCCTCACTGGGGTTACTCTGCTCGTCCTGACGATGTGATTTTAAGGACTGATCATGTCGCATCATTTTGCGATCTGCAAATCATATAGTTTAATGGCCACCAGAACCCAGCTAACTTTCGATCGAGTGTTGCTCATAATTTGAAACGTCAAGAAGAAGTTGAACACTTTTGGTCAATCCCATCATTCTGCACAGGACCAAGCGGTGGATGGCCAGCCCGAACTTTTCAAACTGTATGCTGATTTTTCCACGAGAGTTGGCACTTGAACGTGTTCCACTTGGCCTGCCCACAGGCCAATACTTGCTTTTTGGAAATGTTCAATAATTGTACTTTTAGCTTGTCATTGTTTTTTCCAAACAGAACTCATCAAACATACCTGGCATGTAAACCCTGACAGTCATTGCGGAGAAGCGAGAGATTGGCGAAGAGGTGAAGAAAAACATCCAAAGTATACTCCCAACACTGCGGGATCCCCTTTATGATCATGCTGAAGCAGCGGATTGGCTTGAGAAATGGATCAACAAAGAGTTGCCACTGGCCCCATTGCTGCCAGTTTCCGCGTGCTTTTGATTGATTTACTGACTTGATTTTTCAATTAACTTTGCAACGCTGACTAGGGTTTTAATTTCTCAAGTTCACGCAGGATGTTCTGTGTGTTGGATGTTGATGTTAGCTGCAGGTGTGTTATTCAGAGCGGGCCCAGGGCATTGCATGGGCAACAACCTTCTTCCGCTGCAGATCCTTTCTTTGTCAATGCCAACCAACTGAAGACGCTTTTCAAGATAGGTAGTGTTTTGGTCTACAAGGTTTGAAATTGGAATTGTGTGGCGGGTTTTGGTATTTTATTTAGCTATTCTCCCGCTTTCTCAAATTAGCGAAAGTGATTTGCTTGATGTCTTAGGCTGACGAGGCCAGATGTGAAGCCCTTGCGCTTGTATGTGCAGAGAGCTCGCAAGTCAATTGTGTATGGTGCAGCAGCCAGGGCGTGGAGCTATGGAGTTCCTTGGGCGGAGGCATTAAAATATGCCGAGGAAGCAGTTGCAACTGGATCTGGAGATCCAAAACCAATCAAAAGGCGAAGGTGAAAAAGCAGCTGTGGAGCTGTCCGACAACACTACCGAGCGTTCCCTTTTATTTTTGGATAAAAACGCACGGGGTACATTGTGAATTGCTTTCAACACACTTTGCATGCAGTTCCCAAAAGCACAAAAAGCACCTTCCCAAAACGGTGGAAAATACAGGCCATTTCAAGCATTTGAAGCTCCCAGAATTTATGAAATCCAATTGTTTGTGTTAGCCAGTCGTTTTCTTGGCAGAATTTGTTCTTTCAAGCAAAATATTGGTTGGCAACAGATTTGCAATCCAGTACGACGGGCCCTTGTTTTCGATCGTTTTTTGGAAAATTCCAAATATCAATTTGATGCTTCCAAAAGCCAGGGTTTCAATTTATAGGCCCCCGGCAGTCTTGGTTTTTTGGGGTCAAAAATCACAACGGTTCTTTATTTGTTCGTTTGGTTTTCTGAAGGCTTCCCCCGCCCTTGTTTTTCATCAAAAATTTGTGATTTTGCAATTTTTAGTCGATTTTTTCATTTTTGGGCTCCGGGGAACTGAACGTCGGACGTGGGCGAAAAAACGCCCAAAAATTTGGGTGCGGCAGCGTAGTTCCCCCTGTTTTGCTTTTGGGTGTTGGAAAAATGGTGGATCAGTCACTTTCAACGGCGCAAATCGGTCACTAACGCTGGGTTTGACGTAAGGGGCTTACGAGTGACCAATCCCACCTCGGAATGGTCACTAACGCCATTGTTTTGTGAACTTCGGTGCGCAACCAAAAAAAAATGTAACGTTCAATTTTTTATCGTGATAGCCGAAAGTGTCCGATCCCAGGTCCCTGGGATCGGACACTCTTGGGTGTTGAGTTTGCCGAAGGGGGTTGGTGACCGATTTTTCGTTTTTGAACTTTGATTTTGGATTTGCACGGCGGAGAATCATTTAAACAAAGTCCACGGGGCTCCTTTATGACTTCGAAGTTTGTACATCAAAGTGTCGGATCCTAGGTAGGATCGGACACTCCCATTCATTAATCAGTTTGCTTTCTTACAATTTTGAGGCTCGTTACATCAAAGTGTCGGATCCTACACCAATAGATTTACACGCATGTTGATACGATGTTTTTACATCAAAGTGTCGGATCCTAGGTAGGATCGGATTCTTAAGATCAAAGTGTCGGATCCAGGTAGGATCGGACACTCCCAGGGCACTTATATTTAGCTATGATTGAATTGGCCCATCCGACACTCAGCATCTTAGCATTTGATCAAACCCAATAATTCTGGATCAATCCACTCTGTTATTTGAGATTGCGAGCATTTGTTTGCGATATTTTGCGTAATGTGTGTGGGGCTTCTCCTTTCAACGGGTCTAGACTCCTTCCATCCTTTGCAAGCCTTTCAGTGTTCAGATTTGAGTTGGCTGAAGATTCAGTCATGGCCGGCAAACGGAAGTCAGCTGGCGGGGGCGCAGATGCGAAGAAGTCTGCAAAAGCACCGCGGGCGACGGAGTCACAAATTGAAGCAAATCCACACATTCCCAAGTGTGTGGCATGGCTACTTAGTTGCAACTGCAACTGTGGTTCTGATGTGGTTCTGTTTTTTTTGTCAGTGTTCCAGGCTTCATAGCTGATTGCCTCGCTCCCAGTTAGTCTCTTGATCAATCGAACTCAGGTTGCAGGATGTCGTGTTTCCTGCAGGCGGACCCGATCTTTATCTTGAAGCCAAGTATCCATCTGACGCCCCTCGGCGCCTTTTTGATTTTTTCAACATGTTGTGGGTCAGAAAGAATGGGAAATTGCATAGAAAGTCTTGTCAGCGCCAAGGACGCGAAGATTGAGTTTGCTGAGTGGATCGACAAGTTTGCTATCCGAGATCCGAGGCTGTAGGGGAAGATTAGTCGCAACGTGATTTTCATACTGATGAAACATGATCGCCATTTTGATCTTTAAGAGCTTGTTCGGACGGTTAGTCGCAAGGTGAATTTCCTACTGACTGATGAAACGTGACGGACATCCTGTATCGGCAGGGTGGAGTACGCCGTGACCACCGAGGGCCCTCAATCTCTGAGGCCATGGATGTTGTCATGGCGTGCAGACCATGGCTGCAGTGGATATATAGAACCTGAAGTAGGTGGCCTTATAATGGAACTCATGCTGGTAGAGGGGTTTCTCGCCTTTCATTTGCAGCAACAACAACTTTAATTTTCCGTCAGTGCCCATTGCCTTTTGAGAGATGTTGGCTTCTTACTAAGGCTGTTAACAGATGCCAATCTTCCAGGAACAGAGAAAATCAGCACAACTGTTGTTCCCCCAGAGTTCTTGGAGAAGAAAAAGGACGAGCTTCCTGCGTGCGTAGGAGGCGTGCTACTTTCTCTTATCACATTGCACTTCCTAAAGATTGTTTCAGTATTGCTTCGGTGTTGTTCGTCATGTTGCAAGTTGCAGGCGGTGGCTTGCTGGCTCCATTTTCGATTGGATTTTGCAAAGGCTGGAAACGCGGATGCATGATGTTAATAACGCTACAATGTATCCGCGAGATGGAGTTGGAGGAAACCATCGCCCGGCACATAAAGGCCCCTGACTGAATAGCCGGTTCATTTGCACTTTTAACGATTCCAATGTGAAATACAGCTGTCAAACTTCACCTGTTCAGGCTTCGTTCGGCACTGTCCACGCGTCCTTCATCGGGTTCAAAGACGTGAGAGCGCAGGTGAATGCAAATCGAGGCCTGCTTCTATTTTTCTTTCTTGTTGCACAATGCTGAACTTGATTTATCATGTGATTGTGGCAATTTTTGTGAGGTGCTGGCCTGATTTCAGCGTCCACTCGCGTGCGACCAAACGCATTTCACTTTCGACGTCAAGTGATGATTCTTCAGCGAGCTGGTGGTGGAGGTGCTGATCGACAATTTACGGTGACTTGGCAATTTTGATGCCTTACTCTGACAAGCCTTCATACTTCCGTGAGTCAAGCTTTGAAACTATGTTGTTGCCTTGCTAATCGAGGAGTGGTCCCAAAGCAATGCTGTCAGCCGTGCTTTCAACATCGGAGCTGCAGAAGCTGGCGCAGTGAGCGCATTAATGTCCAAGATCCAGGACTCGGTGGTCAACAAGTTGTCAGATGCGGTGAAATGCCGTGGGATGAGCAAGCTGCTCACCCACGACTTGCTTTCCAAGGGCCTGTTCAACACGTGTTACACATCAGGTTTCGGACCCTGTGAAAGTTGGCGTGAAGAACTTCGGAACCGTGAAGATGGACTATTGGTTTCCTTCCTGCACTAGTTTAATTGCAAAAACTGTTACAGTGCTGGGCGACTGAAAGACTGAAAGGGAGAATGGTCAAACTTTAGCCGTAGTGCCCTCGCTTCCAAAAGCATACTGTTTCGACTTTTCTATCATGTTATTCGGGCGCTGTGATGCTTCAGTTTTTCCCCAAAACATCCCAAACTCAACCTCTCAAACCATGTTTTTGCCGCACCACGCTTATTAGATATGTTTCGTGCTGTGTTCCCAAGGCACTAGATGTTTATTAATATATCTTGGTTGTTCTTGGTTGTTGTTGTTCTTTGTTGTTGTTGTTGTTGTTGTTGTTGTTGTTGTTGTTGTTGTTGTTGTTGTTGTTGTTGTTGTTGTTGTTGTTGTTGTTGNTTGTTCTTGTTGTTGTTCTTGTTTTTTTGTTGTTCTTGTTCTTTGTTGTTGTTGTTGTTGTTGTTGTTGTTGTTGTTGTTGTTGATGTTGTTGTTGTTGTTGCTACTGTTGTGCTTCTTGTCTCGTCAGGCGCCACCGCAAAGTAATTTTCAAAACGAGCCTTTGTAAATAAGGTTGGCTTTTCATCCAAAAGCTGCTGTTGGTTTCCCAAAAATGAACTGAAAATCTTGTTTGTTAAAGTCGTGATTTTGGATTTGAGGTTTTTGTTTTTCGATATTACCCAAACCTAAAATCCAAAATCCTAAAAACAAAACGATTGTGGATTTCCATTGGTTTCTTTCTTGCACCCCAGCACCCTTTAAATTCATGTTTGGACCTCGTTTGTTCATGGCGGTTGCCAAAAACTTAAGCTTCCAAAAGATGCCAATGAAAAACTTAATACGGTTTCAGTTTTTCCGCTTCAATGTACATGAAACAAACGTGATTACCATGTTACCATTTTCGAAACAAACGGTGCTATTTTGCATTAAGGCCCACTTGGTAGCCGACCGACTCATCGGCGACTTCGACAAATGTGCTCCTGCTATGCGCAAAGCGTTGAACTACAAAGATGGCGTCGCTTTGCACCAAGCTGCTGGATCTTTTTTGCACTTTCTAGCAATGTTGGAGCGACAGCTGCCACCATCTTTCTTTTCAGAGACTCGGGATTCCTTGACCAAGCAATTCCATCTCGGGTTTTTGGACAGCGATCTCCAACATCAGATCCTCACACAAGTACCGCCTGGTGATCCGCGATCGATCCACGCTTTCAGGACTGGGCAGTTTGATATGATTGGGATTGATTGGGCGTCCTTTGTGTCTATATTTTCTGTACTGCTGGGATCCCACTTAGCTGCTTCCCCTTTCCAATATTTCCGTGAGGCCTTTCATGGCCGAACTGGACAAGACAGTGCGAAGCCAGAAAGAAGCCAAGGAAGCTGAATTGGCGAAGAGAGTGAGGGAAGTCCAATTCCAGGAGCTTGAGGCCAAGATCTCGGCTGACTTTGAGTTGCTGAAATCTCGCATCCCTTCGGATGAGAAAAAGAACGAAGAACACGCGAAGGATATGAAGTATCTCAAGGAGAGACAGGAGTGTCTCGAAAAGAAATGATAATGTTGTTGTCCTCTGAGAAACTGTTTTTAACTGCTTGGTCATTTAAACCATAATATAATAAGATCCTGTTCATCCACCAGCTGAGGAAGGGCCACGAGTATGTCAAGAAATGGCTCGGAGAATATTGCACTTTGGTGAAGGTGGACGAATCAATGGATCAAGCCCTTCAGCAATTTCTCAAGTTCAAGGAACAGTTTCGGACCAGGGCGGGTGATCAGTTTCTAGCAAGCAGTAAGCCTTCAAATTTTGTTACATAGACACTTCTTAAAGATGATCTCTGACATTAAAAAGTGTTTGCTTCTTCAACGCATTCTCGAGATGCAAGGTTCACAATTTGCACGTTGGACTGCACAGTGTTTCCAGCGAATGCCAACTACCTGAACAATGCGATCACCGTTTTCACCACTTTGCTTTCAATGAGCAGCCAGATGGTGGGTTTGGTTCTCTTCCCGGTCTTTCAGAAACAGACGACCGAAGCGGCGCTTATAAAGCACAGGCATGCTTTGGACATTGCATTGATGAAAGGGGGTTTGAGCCTGATCCACAATGTGACGATTTTCTTTCACAAGCCTGACTCGATGGCTTCTGACAAAAGAGCTTTGTCGCAAAGTGCTATGGCATGCTTCCACACCCACTTTTCCCACCATGGATTCCATGGCAGTACTTGCGTCAAGGAGGGGAAGATTGGTCCCGTACCGCTTTTGAAAATCAGCGACTTTGTGGGGTACGATCAGGAAGTTGCGAAACCTGGAGCATCAGCTCGTGTTGAGCAGAGTTTCGGCATTGATTGGTTGTTGGTGTTTTTCCATTTTCAGTTTTGGATTGGTTCCATTTCCGAGGGGTTTCATATTCCTGAGCTCTGTGTGTTGGGTTTTGAAAGCCATCAGGAAAGGCCTCCCATGCCATGAAGCCATCGTGGATGCATTGCTGGATGGTCTAGAACCCGGCGATGATGACAGGTTTATTTTCGTCGACTGCTTGCCAAACAGGCGGGGCCTGTATGAAGCCACAAAGTAGTTTGTTTTGCATGGCCTTTGTTTAGGATTTTTCTTGAGACTATGTTTTCCAAGAATCAAAACAAGTTTGGCGACATGTGGAAATCACATCATTGATTATGAATATGATTGGTTGTTCCAACTTCTTTCCATTCTTCACCAACTCACCAGCTTTGTGAGGTTCTGTGAGTTTGGCCGTGCGATGGCTATGCGGAACTTGGGGGACAGCCGCAGGCCTGTCCATTACTTTGGCTTCGTTTTGGCTGAGTTTGAGACCAACATGACAGCCATCAAAACCGCTGTTTACAACGAGTGGGATACCAATTCTGCTCGGAGCCCTCCCAAGACAAGACCAAGAGAGGAAAGTGATGCCGCAACTAGCGCCCCAGACTTGCAGATTTTTTCTTGGCAGAGCCAGAAGCCAGTCTTCCCATCAGCCTTGATGAGTCGTTTCCAAGAAGGAACCGCCGAGTTCGCGAAAATGGTTGAGTTCAAAAAGACCTTCAACGATCTGTTTCCAGAGAGTGCGCAGCCAACTGTGCATACAGGTGTTGGTCGAGTGGGGGGTGCTTGTGATTTCACGCTGGATTCCAATCGCTGCCCTCTCGATATTCATCGGGTGATTGATCTTCCCACCTTTGCTGTTTCTGAGTTCAGTGAGCGGAGGCCTGGTTTTAGTAGATTGATCTCTTGTAACAAGATATGGGTTCAAGCCGAGTAAATACCTTTTTTACATGAAAATTTTGGGACTGACAGGCGGGCTGAGTGTGCTGCTGTGGGCAAAAAACCTGCTGTTGCGATTGGCCATGACTTTTCTGTCTATGTGGGCAACCCTAGCGATGCAGAGATCACTTTGACAGCTGGCGAGTTATTCGGCTTCGGCCGTGGAGCGTTCGAACAGAAGGTGGTGAGTCTAGTCCTCGGTTTGAATCTAATCACGAGTTACGAGTTTTCCTTTTTCGGATTTGACTGACTTACTGCTGCTGCATCAGGTGATGTTGGGAATGAAATCCATGGGCTACCCTTTCGCTTCGCAGATGATCTTACATATGTCAGCTACCAGCGTGAAATGTTCCCACTGTGCCAGTTGCTTCGAAAGCTGGCGATTGATCAAGGGATCAGCGCAGTTGAGATAGCTGATCATGTTTTGAAGCCGAGGATGGCCGAGGATAGTTGAGGGTGTGGTTCATGTGTGTTGCACGTTTTGAATCAAAACTTGGAATCATCCTGCTTAGGTTCATCATTTATCCACTTTCATATTGCACTGGAAAGATGTTGCAGCATATATATATATACATATATATTTAAATAATATTTGTCTAACGCTACGCGACTGAGACGCTGAAAGCGAATGTTTGGGGCAAAAAAAGACTTAGACCTTGTAACAACAAGAGCCGCTGCCCATATGGGAAAGTGTCAGAATTTCCACTTCACTAAATGTTCACTTGCATTTGAAATTTTGGCTTGGCAATGCGCCCACAAGCTTGTATCACAAACATTCACAAACCGTTGCTCGGTAATTCGGCGAGGTTTCTCAATCTTTCTCACATCCCATCCCAACCCTCCTCCTCGTGACGCGAAATCCTAAAGAAAAAGGCTGAGGCCATTGAATGAACTTTGCAAGTGCAGCTGACTTCTCCTGTTTGATCTCAATTTGCGATTTCAGTTTGGGCAACTTCGGGGCTTTAGCTTCATGCAAAAGCCAAAAGTAATGGCCTACTTTCATGGTCATGTTCTTAGTCTTTCGCTTCTTAGGCATTGTGCGGAATGTGCCCGCTACAAACACTTGACCAATCCGCGGTGGAACGTTTACAATCATCTTGAAACGCGTTGCATCCTGCGAGATGTTGATACGCACGTCGACGTGCAACATTTTTCTTGGGAATCTTTTGAAACCTGTCAGACCTTCCCTTTCAGCCTGACGGCCTTTAAATGTTTGAGACAGTGATGTTACGAAGAACTAATTGCTGTACTCTATAGACTATCAATACATCAGTATTGTAGCTATAGGTATAGCTCTTGCCGGCGCCACATGTGGTGCATGCGGATGGACGTTGTATGTATTGTATTAAACCCGAGATGAGCCTGAGATGTAGCTTCTAAAGGTGGTTCATGCAGTTCTCATTGCAAGGATGGTTCCGGAGAACATCCGGCGTGCTTTCGCTACGTGGTCACACCAATGGAAAGCATGGTGGCCAATGTTTTCATACCCTCAGGAGTAACTGCAGAAGGCGAAACTGGGGAGGCGCAGCCGTGGCGCCATCAGACTTTGGGTGCAACTTTCTGTGGGAGCATGCAAAAGCTCATTTCAAGCAAAAGAGCTTGTGTCGTGTGGGAGGCGAGGCATTTCTTTTCAGTTTATGATGTCATGGATGAAATGATCCTGCCTAAGCAGCCATGATGTCACGTGCAGGTTCAAGTCGAGCCTTCGCCTGGAAAGATTGTGGGAATCAAACCTAAGGTCTACTTGACTTGTGGGTTGCGCTTGCCGGCCCAGAGTTGGTGCAAACTTTCAGGCTGAATCTGATTAGCCGGAGTTCAGATCTTGTTTTTGGTGGTTTTCCATATTGGCAAAACCCTTCTTGAAGTTGAGTTGGGTCCATCATTTGGGCCTTGGATCGAACAGGGGCCTAGCCCGCATCTGGCCTGGAATTTCGATTGCGTTTTCTTGAGAGAGGTTGAAAGGTTCCACCATTTCAATGTGATCACCTTGAAATTCTTTCAAAATTGTTTGTTTTTGCCATTTTGAAATTCTTACAAATCCAAAGAATGTGAAATTTGGTGGCCGGTGGTTTCTTTTCACAGCCTTGAAGATGCGTAAGCGCTAGCAGCTGGCAGTTCGGATCTGAATCATTGCTGACAAAAATCTAGCAGCCATATCACCATTGACTGTTGACAACGTATGTAGACCTGTAGAGTCAACTTTCTGGAATGCGCCGGCTGGTTTGATGATTGGTTTAGCAAAAATTCCCACTTAGCTTCCTTTGGTTGTTTCTGTCGTTCAAGCTGATTTCGCATTTCTTAGCCCGCGTCCCACCATCTTTTTGTGATGACCGTCTTCAACCCGGTGGACACATTGTCGGATGAGGGTGAGCAGGCTGACAATTTGCCATCTTACTGCAACCACTGCTTTTGTAAAACATGTTCCATTATGTGTTGAATTGTTGAAGTTTTAAAACCAAACGAATCACCACCGAATCACCATGTGCCATGTTTCAGGTTCCGCCTCCTCCATTTTATCCAAAAGCAAAAGGGAAGGCCGAGGCCAAGTCGGTTGCTTCCAAGGCCAAAGCAAAGGGTTCTCCGAAGTCTAAGGCCAAAACAAAGGCCAAAGCAAAGGCTTCTTCTTCGTCTACCAAGGCCAAAGCAAAGGCTTCTCCTTCTAAGGCGAAAGCAAAAGCTTCTCCTTCTACCAAGGCCAAAGCAAAGGCTTCTCCGAAGAAGGGATTGAAGAGAGCTAAGAGCAGTTTGGCGATTGAAGGTGATGCTGGGGCTGGGGAGGCTGAGGAGGCTGAGGAGCCACCAATGAAACGTCCTTCCATGAAAGGCTCTTCAGGCCACTGCATTCTTTTCAGTCGTTTTGTGTTTTGCTTCAGGTGTTCTGCATTCTTTTCAGTCGTCGTTTGATCTTACACTGTTGTGCATTATATAAACTGATGCTGTGACAGGTGTAGGCTCGAAGTCTTACGTGCCTGAATACAAGACGAACCCCTACTGGATCAAGAAGAACAACAATTGGGGCATCCGGGATCAGCACCACCAAGTCGTCACTGTTTCGCAGCAGCATTTAAACTTAAACCCTTCAGATACATGGAAATTAAAATTATGTTGCGTGTTTCATTTGTCGGTTGCAAGGTTGGAGGCCAACGCTACGATCAAGAGAAAACCCGTGAGATTGCAGTAATTGCACTGAAAGAACTTCGCGAAGGGAAAGATGTGGCGACCGTCAAGACTATCGTTGATTCTTGGCTGCAAGTCCTTCGCGAGATTTGTTTGACACTTTGAAACCGAATATTACGCTATACAAATCGACGCAGTTTTCACGTGTCACGATGCAAAGGAATTGACGGCAGTTTACTTGATATTTGTTTAGTTTTGTTTTTTGCATTTGCTCAAGGCCAGTTTGCTTGAAGCTTTGGATGGCCGCGATGCATCTACAATGGAACCACCAAAGGATCCAGTTGACGGGCTTACCACGGCGGAACCAGAAGCAGATCAGGAGCAAGGTGAAGAGGAAACGCCGGCTGTGGATGACGAAGTTTTTGATGTGAGCTAATTTCTGTTTGGAAAATGATTCCATCGACGTTACGCCAAACTGGGTGTAAATGACATGCATTGTGGGAAAGTCCCATCTAAGTTGCATGTGGAGCTCGACGAGGATGACCGGTGTTAAAAAAAGCGTATAACGACCCGACTGTCAAATTTGTTGTGAAAACGGACGCTGTTACTACTTTTGTTCCCAAAAAACGCAAAACGGCATGTCAAGGCCCATTATTTAACATGTACCTGGAAAACATACAGTGACAGTGTCGCATTGTTTAAGCAACTGGGGCTGGTTTTAGGAGTAAGGTTGGAAATTAACAGCATTTGTTGGAGTCCATGTACCTCTGACTTTTCAACTTAGACGAAAATACAACAAACATGTCTGAAATATGATTATATATAAAATTATATATAGATAGAAATACTTGTATATTAAATATTATGCTCGAACGTTCGTATATCGGAAGTATGGCAACTAAACTTCCTTTGACAAAACACAGCTCTTTATGGCTGAAGGATGTGAGGGTGTCAAACCATACCCAATGTTTAGACTCGGTTTGCTCGTTTTCATGTGGTTATTACAATGTCAAACCTGGTCACCAGGTCGCGTTTAACTTGCGTGGTTTTGCGCGGCTGTAAAAAACAATACTTGTACAACGACTGGTTTTCCACGTTTTGTTTCAACCTAAAGTGGAACGGCCACTCAAGGCTTTGTACTTCCTTGCCAAAGCAGTGAAGTTACATGTCAATGTGCGTTGTGTGCTTCCATGCAAACATTGTTATGTTAAATTTGGCAACCGGTCGGAGAACCTGCGTCTCGAAGGTTCTTTACGAAACCTATCATCTCTAAGTGGCTTTAAGCCATCTACTGTGCTTCAGTGAGTGACTGAGTGAGTTTGATTGTGGCATGGTTTCACACATTGTGTCAGTCTCAGTGCCATCTCATACCCTCAGTCTTGACCAGTCTTGCATCTGATCACATCTCATGCCCTCTCGCTTAATATCTCAGAAGTCAGCCCGTGGCATTGATTGTGCCACAATAACACAATGGATGTCACACATCATGATGATGAAGATGATATTCAAAGCATGAGGGACGCATTGATTGAGCCGTTAATCACACCATGGATGTCACACATCATGATGATGAAGATGATATTCAAAGCATGAGGCACACATTGATTGTGCCAGAATAACACAATGGATGTCACACATCATGCTGATGAAGATGATATTCAAAGCATGAGGCACACATTGATTGTGCCAGAATAACACAATGGATGTCACACATCATGCTGATGAAGATGATATTCAAAGCATGAGGCACCCAATAGTTTCAGACACCCATTGGCAAGAAAATTCCTTAAGTACGGTGCTCGTACGGGAGGTCTTCGTGTACGTTGGGCTCCTGTTTACTTGACACGAGAAGGTGAGGAATCCTTTTCGCACTCCGACCGTCCGTCTTTGGACGTGGTGACGATTAAGAGGTTGATCACCAAGTTGGATATTAATGCAGATGGAGTCCTGGACGCGGCTGGTGCGCGCAGGTTAGATAAGGGAGGCTACAGGCTCTCAGAATCGACCCTGCTTACGCACGACCGCGTCGGCACTTCGCGCAGACTCTGTGTTGAAAACCGTTGAGGATGGACGGTGGGGTTTGCTAGCCAAGATGGGCCTTGCACCTGATGACGGTGAGAAGGGCCTCCAGCGTTGGCTTTCTTCAGGAGATCGTGAAATCTGAGAACCAACGGAAGGCCTACTGGGATGAAATGGCTAAGCA
>DF244819.1:0-23249 GCA_000507305.1 Breviolum minutum Mf 1.05b.01 | reverse complement strand
AGATGATGATGGAAGCCGATTTGTTGACCCGAGGCCTCGATTTGTGGAGAAAGATGAGTGGTCTGGGAATGCTCAATGGAGCAAAGACTTCCGTTGGCGAGGCTACACAGTTTTTGTGTTGAAGTCTTGCAACTTGGAGGATGGTGCGACTTCTATGCCTGCCTACGTAGATCCAGTGCTGCGAGCACCACGGCGAGTGAACAGCCGAGTTTTTGGTGGTGATCAGATCCACCATGAGAACAATCCTGTACCAGGATCAGATCTTCCTGGCGCACAAGAACCTCAACCTTCTAATGAAGCAGCTTCTTCAAGTGGATATGGGAGCTGCAATAACATTGGAGGGACTCCGATTGTCAATGTGACGGTGAATGTGACGAACAACCCTTTGAATGTCAGTGGTGGTGGCATAGATCCGGCTTCACCACAAGATGGGTCGCATCCCGACTCAGAGTTTGAGTTCGTTACACCATGATCTTTCCTTTGTGATGGATCGCTTTTGCACTAGCAGTTCTTTCATTGACTATGTGGCTGTGAATTTTGGGAACATCTAAGCCTTTTGTCCTTGAGAGCGTCTACAATCTATGTAGCATTGCTGAGCCCTGTGCAGGCTCCTTGAACCACTATGTCATGACTTGAAGGCCTTGAGCTTAGGTGCTTAGATTCTTTTTGAGTGGTGCAGCAAAACGCTGCAGGGGGAGTGCGTATAGTGAAATGCATTCATGAACCACTCTTAGATAGATTCTTCTGGTCAGCCGTAGTCTTTGTGAATTGCAGAACTCACGTGAACCAATGGCCATCTAAACAGGCCTTCTTTTGCCCAAGAAAAAAGGATTTGAAGCGGCAGTGCTTCACATAATATCAACTCAATTTTTGAGTAAGAAAAAATTCACCACTTCAGAAACCCCGAAAAATGCCAGCCACCCTTCGAATTTTCCCACAACTTCCCAACAACAACTTCTCCTGGACAGCGGCCTCAGCAGTTGAACCATCCTTGGGTTTCAGAGAGAAGACGGTCAGATGGCGATCCATCTGGCGCGAGGCGCCGGGTGGACCGTGGGAGGCCGAGGTCCGGTGACTTTGAGGGCTCGAAAGACTTCAAGGTTTTATCCGAGAAACGAAAAGGAACAGAATTTTGTTGGAAGTAAGATGCTTCATATATCCTTTTTGGGGGCAAAAGACAAAGTTTCAGAAATATAATGATGTTCGTTTCAGGGAGTGTATGGTTTAATAAAAACGGGTGCCAAAAAAATGAAACACACTTTAGAAACACAGAGTGTTCTTGGAAGATCCCCATTAAAAACAAACACAAACACAAAAGATGTGTCCACAATGAGTTGTGGAAGTGGAAGTTTGAGGGTGACGACCTTAGGTCAGATTCGATGGACAAAATGCAAGAAGCCAACAACCAAACCTCAATCTTTGTGATCTCGGTTTTCAACCGTAATCTGACATAGCTGCATGGGAAATCCTGTGTGTTTTTTAAGGGAAAAATTGTATACAGTACTTGAAAAGTACATGGCACAGTCCCTACATCTGGGTTTGTTTATATTGACCCTTTACTAACCTGCTATTTGGAACCTGTGCCATCTATTTTGACCTCAAAGTATGTCATCTTATACGCAAATGGTGGATTTTCTAGGCAGTTATGCCGCCCCTTATGGACCCCAGGGATGCACCAGGGATGCAAGAATATGCGGTCCCGGGACTCTGAACCTCTGAATCTACACCCCTTACCGTCCACGTATGGTAAATTTTGCCTACATGAATGGTTGATGTTATTTTTATGGTAAAAAGGTAAATATACCAGTCCCATGGATGCGTCATGGGACATGATTTTTTCTTTATATAAAGGTTGATCAGGATTTCATGTTGATGATACCTCCCAACATGTACCCGTGCCTGGGAACGATCACATATCTCCTATAAGTTTCCAGGACTTTTGAGTCGATGATGTGTTTCTACAATCCCACCATCTTCACAAATCCGAACGTCTGGCTGGAAAACCCACCAAAAAGATGTCGATGTATTTCCCATTGAAAAATGGGAAATGTTCCCAAAGTCATAGGGGTTCAATCAGCATCTAAAAATAATATATTTCCAAACATTAAAAAAATAGTATTTCCCATGTCCATATAAAATATATGGGTGTTTCCAAAAATAGGGGTACCCCAAAATGGATGATTTATAATGGAAAACCCTAATAAAATGGATGATTTGGGGGTACCACTATCTTTGGAAACATCCATATATTTCCCATTGAAAAATGGGAATTTTCAGGGATGTTGATTTATCAGGGCCAACCCACCCAACCCCCGAACAAACCCCAAGGCCTGAAGAAATGTGGCGACTGAGTGGCCGTCTGTGGATTTACCAGGCTCACCAGAATACCACTCACCACCTATGAGGGTGAATAAACACAGTCAAATTGGGGAGGGTTGAATCACCAAACATTTCGGGTACCTAAAATGAAGGTACTCACCTATATAAGCTGTGTGTAAGGCTTATGTAAGGGAAAACCCACCCAAAAATAGCCTCATAAGGTTCAGTACCTCCATTTTAGGTACCTGAAACTATCCTGAATTGCAGTCATTCGAATATGAGTATAATATGTATGTATATAAATATCTAATATGTAAAATGCTTTGTTTGTGATACGTATAAATACTTTTCTAATGATATGTACATATACAATATGTACATATATCAAGGCTACATGTGTAACAGGTTCACATACAATATGCACATTTAGAAAATGTACATGCACAATATGTACACAAACAATATCATAATATGTAAAGTAAATATACTACGGATATATGAAACACATTGTCGAGAAGAGCGAGAGAGATCCATACAGCAAAGTTCGATTTTTACCAACCATAGAACTGGCAACAACAGGAATGGTTTGTTAAATTTGTATCAATGTCACCATTCCATGTCACCATCTTTTGAGTAGACCGCCGCACACTTCATTTTACGTGGAATAGCAGAAAAGGTTTTCCACTTAAACAAACATGGAACTAGAAAAATGTTGTTCTTTTGGGGGGGAGGTCTTTGTTAGTCTAGTCGGGAGTAATTAGTTGTAAATCGAACTGGGATGAAGTGACATGACCCAGGTGAATCTTTTAAAAGAGTGCCTTTCGGTGAGGTGTGGACTTTCGCGGTTCTTGGTGCTTCTATCAGATGTTGCTGGTTTTCTACATCTACAGATCATCATTTTAACCAATGGCAACAAAGTTGGTGGTAAACCGATGTTAAATGCATCTCAAAAAAATTATGAGAGTCCCTGTCACCAATCCGAGGTCATTAATCATCCAACCATTAGCTGAAGCAAATTTGGAAAATGATGACAAGCAAAACAGATGCACAAATTCACCCAACTCACCATCCGCCTCAACTTCAAAACCCCCAGAAAAAAAAACACGTTGTCTGACATTTTTTGATCGCATCGAGTCAAAAATCTGAGAACCTTTGAATCGCAGCAACTAGCACCTAGTAAGTTGCAAGTTGAGATGTAAATTCTAGACAAATTACACTCCCTGAAACTAACAGCAAGTTAACCCCTGAAAAAAACTCTAAACGCCCCAAAAAGAAATGAAATAATCTGTAAGCTGGGGGCTGCAGTAGCAGTTTCAAAGATTTATGTAAATTTCATTTTCAAAAAAATGTTATGGAGATTTAGATTTTGGCGGCTGCAGCTTCAGTAAGTAGCACCACCGATTCAACAACTACACTGAATCAAACAAGGGATGAGAGGGAAAATGAAAAAGAGGATTGTTGGAACCGCTGGCCATGAAAGGCTGTTGCCTGCTTGTGCCGAATGCAAATCCTCAAGAGGAAACTTATGATTTCTCAAATTTCATGCCTCCCTGTTTGAACAGCTGTGTTTATACCAAGAATTTGGGCCAATGAATTTCTATATATCCCCGATTTCGCTTTTTATAACTGAATCGATTTTGAAAAGTTTCATTCATACCGTTGAAAGAAAAGGACCGTATGAAGAAGATGTCTCTAAATATTGCCCCGCCCACAGCCAGTTTGGATCCAGTTTGGGATCGTGAAACCTAAAGACATGAAACCCTCAGGGTTGTCACTGGCATTTTGGATGGAGGGGCATCCCGACTCATACATATATTTAATTTATCTACTTATCTCTTGGAATGCGTAAAAAAATCACACCCTAATCACAACATCGATATGCGCAATGAAAAACACAAAACACATCAACAAAACAATGAATGAAATATGGAAATCACTAATCACAATAATAATAAATACAGCTTCTCACTAAGTTCCAACAGCGGCTTTCTTTTTCTCAAGGCACTCACCTTGTGGTTAATGAAACGTAGCTCAGTGGTTCCTAGGCCAATTTCTGGCCACTCCAGGCCAAGCCAACCCAAGCTTTTCTGGCATAGCAAGTGGCGTCAATGAAAATGCTGGCCCAACGGGCAAGGCGTGGCCGAACCCAGGAACAAGGGAGGGGTCCTCAAGAAAGAGCTACATGGTTGTGCTTCAGCGATGAATTCTTTACAGGTTTTGGGGTGCAGCCTTTCAGGTGTGAGGGTGGAATTAGCCTCTGGATTGGTCCGCTTGTACAGACACGGGTGCATTGTATTTGCAAGGTCCCAGCATTCAGCCTATCATCCCGTATTGAGCTTCTTAGAGAAGTGGAGGAATACCACCGAAAGAGATTCAATCCGATTCCAGGTACAGATCCAGAAGAGCAGTTCATGACTAGACTGGCCCCGGACATTCCTAACAGGATAGCTGAAAGAGTTGCTGGTAGGTTTGGCTGGGGCAATGAGATGAATCAATAGGGAGATGAGGAGACAGGTTGATCAAGCGGAAACGTTGATCCTGAATGTGCTCACCAGAGGTTTTGGGCATCCCATCATGGAGAGAAGGCCCTGCACACGAGTACAACTTGTTTGGGCACTCGGAGTCACAAGCGAGGCTTGGTCGCTCCAGCGCCATCTATTAACAGGCCCACCCTGCAGAACCATTGGCTACTGCAGATTTCGACATCGAGATGAATTTGGCTTTTTTAAATCAGTCAAAGTTCGGTTACATAAATTTAAGCTATGGAGGTGGAGGAAACACCCAAGTTTGACATGTACAAGAATCTTTACACTTTACAAGGACTGGAAAAAATCATGACACAGTCACACAAGTTGTCGCTTGTCATGGTGGGCAGCAGCCAAAATGGATGTTTTCAAGCACCGCTTACAGGCAAACAAGCACTTGATGTTTCTTCGTTACCTCCTGGGTGTTCAAGGTAGCATGTCTCAGCCACAATATTCAACAGACATGGCTCTTGAAGTCATCCATGCATGGTCAACACTGCAAATTTCAAAGTTCAAGAGCCTTTTTGTTTAACTCAAATTCCGGCTGAAGGATGCAAAGACTGGCTGAAAAATGCCATGAAGTTCTATGCCACTGCCACACTTTTTTTTCCACCAGCTCATCTTTAGTTGTGATCCTACCTTTAGTAGCGTGACCAGTTCAGGTGCATGGCCACCCTGTTTTTGTCCATCATAGAAGATCAATCATGTGACTGGCAGTGCCGTGGTGCAGCCGCGAGCTAAAGAAAAGGCCTTTCCAACCAAGTCTTCCCCAACATAACACCAGGTGGCACGCGGGCTTCGCATCAACAGCATGTTCAAGAAGATGCTAAATTATGAGTGTTTTTGGCACAAGACTTTACCGGCTATCTAAACTCTACCGGCTATCAGGGGAATCTTCACAAACCTGCGCTCAAGCAACATAGTTAAAGAAGAGCTGCAAACGACACTCTTTCATGTCTTCGCCCATGATCAGCACACCACGCTATGTATGCAAGATGTCATAGCAGCACATCCATCCTCCATGGCAGCAAGCTGATGTTTGCCCAAAGCATCCTTTGCTCCATATTGCCTACACAACTGGCATGCCAACGGGACACTGCATCTGATATTGGCAGCCTTGAGGTACCTCATCTCTGGGTAGTCCTGCCAGCAATATCAATGAAATTCCTGCATATCAATGAAATTCCTGCCAGCAAATGTGCTTGGAGGGGGTCCATTTTTCCTTTGAAAGTCATGACCTTGACAACCAAAAAGTCACTGTTCTCCTCCTCCCACCTGAGCATTTTTGATCCACTGATTGGATCAAGCAGCTCAGTGAGAAGTGAGAAGCTGCTGGATTTCCATGCTGTCGATGACGGACATGGTGCTGCCGTGTAAGGGCTATCAAGGTTTCATACTTGGATGATCAGCTGGACTTAGTAAGTACAGTTCTCACTCCAAACACAGGATTGAAAAAGTCCAAGCTGACCCTGGAAGCCAAAAGTCTTCAGCTTGCTTCAAGGAATCATCCAGGAAATCATCCCTCCCAAACCAACAAAAAAATGTCAACGAATTCCGTTTAGAAGAAATGAATCTATTTATACCACATGTTACTACCTGTAAACTAGTTTGGACATCGAAATGGATGATTTTTTAAACTGCATCGGTTGCCACTGGATACGAGTTAGTATATTTTGAGTTAGGTAGATATTGCTGAATCTCCACTGCCGGCATCAAACATCAAGTAAGGAACCCAATAGATTGCGTTGGAATATGTTTTGCGACCCGTGTTGATCGAGGGGTATAAGATTAGCATCCAAGATCAATGGCTCTCCTGAAAAAAGCCTTCAATTTTTACAGGATACATCAACAGCTGATGTTCTCGAAATGGATGAAACCCATATATTCGAACAAAAACCATATAAATAAACATTCACACACCTGGAAAAATGCAGTCCCAAATTCAGTTCACTATTCAACCTGGAAGCAAAGCCAAAAAGTGATGCGGGGGTTATGTCATTTTCTCAAGCTATGATAGCTCCTGCTGACCCTATCTGCATCACTTGGCATCATCAACACATTCAAAGGATTTGTTGGGTCTTGGGAAAAAAGAGAACCATGGATTTTATGAAATCATACGTTGTAAAACTGCAACGTCGCTGCTGGCAGCCTCACTGGAGATTTCTCAAGCTACTTTGGAGGTGTTCTCTGTGACCTCTTGCAAGAAAATCCCAGCCGCATCAGCATGCTGTGTGTTGCCACCACCCCGGTGCGAAAAAAAACTCTACAAAAAGAGTGGTGCCACACAAAAATGCTGCCTGAGTGCGGTGCTGTGTCTTTTTGCCACTTGTTTCTTCGACATGGAATTAAATCTTCCACGGTATCCGTGAATTCAAAACCGTGGCTATGCCATACATGATTGAAACATTTTAGTGATATGATTTGCCAAATATCTAAACTTATCTATAACTGTAACTATAATGTATTAATTATATTTACTGGGATGTCCATGGTACTTAGTAACCTGGGTTATAACCCCTATATAAGTAGGTTATAAGTTATAAGTCCTTTAAGTAGGTTATAAACCAACTCACTAACTAGTTACTAACTTCCATGTATGGCCTTTTTCTTCTGACACAGCAACAACTTCAAAACATCTTCAAACTCCCTGGCGGCTTCAACAAACGGATTGCTCCTCCGATGTTTGGGTTCGCCCTGAGGGGAGCGATTCGCTGGCACAGCTTTGAAGGGGGAACAAAAAAAAAGCTGGATGTTTCAGGTTATATTGGGGGACTATCCTACTAGCTGCTAGTAGTAGAATGATGATGTATGTAATACAGAAATATGGTACATGCATGCGCATATATATATATATACGTATATTTCATAAAATGCCCCTCTGTGGGATTCCCTACTAGCCACAAATACTACTGTTGATGGAAGAAATTCTTCTTCCTGCACCAGTTGAATGGTAAATATCCCATTATTTTCGTGGTTTTATACATCCTAGGTGGTGTAGGAGTCCTGAACCATCAACAGTACTAGCTGGTGGTTTCAACCCATCTAAAAAATAGTAGTCAAATTGGAAAATTTCCCCAAATAGGGGTGAAAATACAAAATGTTTGAAACCAGCACCTAGACTAGCTATTAGAATGATTGTGTATGTAATACATGTGTGTATATATATATATATACATCTCCTGCTGTACATACGTACATATATATAGATATCTATATATATATATTATAAAAAGCCCCTCTGATGGGATTCCCTACTAAATAAACAGTATCAGATTGGATATTGATATGAATATGTAATTTTAGCTTATGTGAGTTATCTTTTTGGGATTCCTTAAGCGAATCCAGAGTAGAAGAGCACTCGGGGATTCCAGTTCATGTACGCTCCGGGAAAATGAACGGCTGGAACCGAAAAAAATCACCCAATTGTGAAAAGGAAAATCATCTGAACCGAACATTCATTTCTGGGTTGTTTCTTAATTTTCAGGTGGTTGTATCTCAAAATTAAGACCCTAAGATGCCATCTGCGATAAAATCACTCAAACAACCCATCTGTTTCTTTACGGAGCCACTTTTTCTCCATGAGATGGTTTCCGCAAACAAAAACCTTTGGGGATCATTACATGAATTCTAACAAATCTCCAGCATACTGTTGATGGTTCAGAAATCCCAAAGCCAACCACCTGGGATGGTGATAAAACCCTGTAAATAATGGGATAGCCCACCAACCTCAACTAGTTTTCACGCCCGGATTTCTGGTTGCCATCAACAGTATGAAACCTGAGGTCATACCAAGGTCCGCCAATAAATGGATCGGTGGGAAGTTGCTATCTGGTAGCCTCCATTGAGTATTACTTATTCAAATTAAGGGTGTTTCATGATGTGTTTCCATTCGTTTGTTTCGCATTGGCGATTTCTTTCATTTACCGGGGGAGGGTAACATATGTAACATGGAAATCTTGGTGAGGCTACGTCAACAAAAAACACCTCATGATGTACATATGTAGATGTCGATATCTCTTTGCTGGATTTTTCAGTGAACTCTCCCAAAAAACCTGGAGTTCTTCCCAACAAACCTGGAGTTCTCCCAACAAGCCTGGAGGGAAAAAAACAACACCTCCCCACCTTATCCATTTCAACATCCATCTCCATTGCTTCACACCCTACTTGGAGGATCATCCCAGGACTTGTAAGTGGTTAGGATCACCCCCATTTATAAGCCACGAAACGCCCATTTGGAAGGGGTCCCACAACCCTACTTAGGGGACTTACTGTACACCCACCTTCCTCCCCAGCCCCTATCCCCGGCCTTCGCCTCCAACCGACCCCGCGCGTGTTTTTTCAAAACGTCACTTCCGTGCCACGGCATAGCGCTCCGCCGTCATCAGCTTCTTAGCTGGCAGTTGCCGCGCAGGCGGAAAGGACGTGCGGCTGATGTCGTCCGTGGAGACATCTGAGACCACCCTGGTGATCGCGACCAACCAGGCCCAGCCAGGACCCGAAGGGTGCAAAAGTGGCATCTACTCACCCCAGGCAGGATGCCAGTCCAGTCACCACCAGCAAGGTTTTAAATTGCCATCTTTTTTGAAAGGTTGGGGGGAATTCCCGTGGCACCGGTAACAAAAACCCTTCACAGGTGGTTTCCGCTATTTGAACAAGCATCCTTTTTTTGTGTTTGAATTGAACCTTTGAAGCTTGAAAAAAGGTTGAAAAAACAGTTGAATTGAGATTTTCGCCAAATCACCCTCCAGTAAACTAACATGGCAATGGAAATCCACCTTTTCCAATAGGGAATACATCTTCAAATGGTGGATTTTCCATTGCTATCTTAGTTTACTGGAGGGTAACCTAAATGATCACCATTTTTCACCATTTTACGGGGAGAGTGACCTATGATTCATACATTGTACATCATCAAAATCTGCTCCGTTGATCTGGTAATGCAGAGTCATGCCACGTGGAAAATAGGGAACTCCTATCGTGATAAAATTCATAGTCCTTCACAAACTCACACAGTATGCAGAACAAAAAGGGTTCGATGACTCTTATAAAGATAATGGCAAAATAATGAAAACCTTCTTCATCTATACATGGCCATGAAAAACTGAAAGCCTTCATTGTGGTGTTTTCGAAAAGTCCTAACACGTGGTTAGAATCTGGTGGTAACTCCAAATCGCTTCCTCAGTATGAACAGATTTTAAAGAAAACTCGAAATAAAACTACATACATAGCTCGCTTCCTCACTCCCTTTCTAACCACCAACCACACTTCAAAAATTGCAATCCCATTTAACTACTTAGTGTGCAGCAAGTAGGGAACAAGATATTAAGGATTCAAAATTCTGCCCTGTAAAAGCACCATAACTAGTTGGTTTCAACCTATTTGAAAAATCTTCATCTTATATGTCAATCTTCCCCCAAAAAACATGTTTGTCAAAACCACCTAGAGATAAAGGGTTCATTCAAAAGCCACCTGTGATCCCTACCTTTTTTTTGTCGGAATCCGTGGCCTGAAACTCGAGCAAGACTCGAAGAAACCTCTGGGGACATGCGGAACGTTTGAAGGTGGAAGGTTGAAGCTGGAAGCCTTCAGCGTTCCTTGTTGATAGAGTTGTAACGGCTTGTAAATTATCCGCAATAGAAAAAAACGTATAGAATCATATAATATGTATATATATATATATGTTTATGATATCCACATATATATATATATAGGTACAATTCTATTCGAACATGTGTGGTGTCCTAAGTATTTCCGGGAATGTTCCAAGTTTTTGTTGGACCTTCCCCTCCATTTTCCAAAAATGCATCATCTCCAGATATATCGCTCCCCCAGTGTCAAGAGTATCTGTTGTTTTAGCAGTCTTGCAACTACTGTTGATGGTTCAGAAATCCCAAGGCCAACCACCTGGGATGGGTCATAAAGCCCTGTAAATAATGGGATAAACTACCAACCTCAACTGGTGATCCCCGGATTTTTTTCATCAACCGTATTACAGGAGCCTTGTTGTTGTTGGTTTTGAACTTCACCAAATTTTTTCTCAAGACTTCTCAGAACCCCTATATCCTATATGCTTCTGTTGCCATGAAAACCATGACAAAAATGTACGCCATCCATTTGTGCCCGCCTGGAATGGCACTCTGTGAATAAAAGTTGATCCATGGCTCTCCAACACTCCCCGCCATGGCCATGATCCTCAGGGGGCCAGATGGCTTCGCATTGGTGAAATTTTGCCAATGATTGGTTAGTGGCCAAGGTTGGTGGTTTACTATCCCAGAAAATAACTATGAAAAGGAACATGTAATATCATTGGTGATCATTGCTACTGAAATCAGTGCTCCTTGTCATTTGCTAATATTAGTCTGATTATAACATCAAAATTATCATATAATATTCATAATATCCACATCAATGTTTATATACAAACATTACTATCATTCTTGGCTCATACTTCATATCTCACCTCCTCTTCAACTCATCCCAGGCGCCTCTGAACTGCTTGAGGATTCCCCAATTTTTCAGGTTCACGGTTGATGCGCTCATCCACATAGGACAAAAAGAAACTGCTTCCAGGGCCGCAAATGCTATCCTTGACTCCATGTCACAAAGGCAGATTGACTTTTGTGAATAAAAAAAACACAACTTCAAAAAAAGCCACTCATGTTGAATGGAAAAACGCCAAAATTTTGAGGAACCATCTTTTTAAATGCATCTCAAAAGAAAAAAATGGTTTTAAAAAAAACAGTTGTTGTCCCCAAACACTATAATAACATACGAAAATTGCAAGTTCACTTTGTGCAAACAACGGGTCCATCGCTTTCACGGTAGTGGCCACAGCATCGCCAGGGATGTATTGGCTCACTCCTGACCACACCAGATTGGGCGGACCAATCTGAAACCCTCCAAGGGGATATACCCCCCTGAAACTAACATAGCACCTGAAAATAGATGGTTGGAATACTAGTTTCCTCTTGGGATGGCCTATTTTCAGGGGCTATGCTAGTTTCAGCGGGTGTATATACTGCAAGAAAGTAACATATCATCGCAGCATTTCGGGAAAAAGAAGGAAAAAATCCTCATCGACTCAAACGTGCCGGCTAGGATGGGATTTCTTAGTTCCCACAGGAGGGTCAGCGCAGCGCGCTTTCTATGAATGGGACAGCTCGGATCTCGTTTTTTCTTCCACAAAAAGGCACCAAAACTGATCCTATGCCAAATCTCTCAATGTTACACCCCTTTTTTTCGTGAACAATCGCAAATTGACATACAATAAAAATAAGATCTATATAAATCCTAATTGCTTGTGCCAATGCCACTAACCTCACAACATTTATATACCCTACCAATTCACCACGTTGTCCATGACATCAAGCACCAGCTTCAATCAAATCCCATATGCCATATAATATATCCTTTATTATCCACCTAAAAAAAAAACGGTGATTTGTCACCCCCAGGTTTTTTTAGTTCCCCCAGAACGGAACCCAGCGCAAAAAAATCCACCAATCCATTGTCAAGCACCTTCCAAGATGATCAAGGTTTTGGCCTTGCCGGTTCGAGCAACAGCGACATTTCTAAACAGTGGCCAATACCACCTCAAAAAAGGAATATGCCAAAGGTTGATCTTGTGGCTGTTGCTGTTGATTTTTGGAAAGGTTGATTTTTGGAAAATGATTTTTTTGTTCAGGCCGAAAAAAGGCGATTGAAAGAAAGATTTTGAGGTGTTTTTTTCTGCGGAGCCAAAAAAAAAAGTTCCAATAGAATTTGTTTACTGCTGAAAGTTCTACTTAGCCAATCAGGTCGCTAGCGCAGGAAACATATTTGAGACGTTCCAGATCTTTCCGCGCGGTCATGATGACCCATATGGGATGATAGCCGGTGTTTGGAGGAAGCCCTTCTAGGTGTTGCTAGGCTTCCATGCTTGCTGAGGGTTTCTCAAGCAGCTTGGGGTCCCTTTCCAGAAGCCTCTCTTTTGTCAAAACTGCAGCTATTGTGCACCTATTCTTCTGATGCCCGCCTTGACATCGCGACATCGTTTTTTGGCAAAGTTTCGTTTGGAAACTTGAAGCAACAAATTGCTCTGACAAATGCTTAGGTAAGTAATACTAGCTGACAGTGGCAGCAAGACTATATCGCTTCTTAAAAGGACCGGGCAGAAAACATCGTAAATAAACTGCGCGTGTGCATTTTGCCAGCTTGCCGCAAGGGGCCCAAGTGCACAATTGTGAAAACCTTACTGGATTTGAGGGCATCTTATCTTTGAGACATACCCATGCAAACACACATAAAACATAAAATGGATATATTCACTGAAATCAAAAAAGCAGTACATTCACAAAACAAACGAAAAAACGCATTATAGGCTTCTCTGCGAATAATCTACTATCTCATGATTTTGAGATGAGTCCATCACCAGCATCTCACATCATCTTTTCTCTATATGGGTGTTGCCACAAATAGGGGTACCCCAAAATGGATGGTTTATAACGGAAAACCCTATTAAAATGGATGTTTTGGGGGTACCACCATTTTAGGAAACACCCATATAGTTACTGCATTGTTTTTTTCAACCCCTTCTTCCCCCCCGACCTTAGGATCAAAGCCCGGCGCATGGCCCGCCAGTTCTTCATTCACACGTTGTTTGCTAAAATCCACCGGAACGAAATGGACCGGATTCGATAAGTTGGGAATCGTCGCAACCTGGTCATCTTGACGGACTAACCCCGGGGTTTTCCATGCCACCCACTAAAAATCCCGAGTTTCCGGGGGTTGGTGATCAACTTGGCATGTGTTTTCTAAATTTTGAGGGGAATGACTTGTCAATGATCCCAACTAACCAGTTTAATTTAGATAACTTCCTTCAATGAGGTTTTAACAGTAACCACAACCAGATTTTAGCCTTAGCTAAACTCAAGGATCATCCATGTGGTGGAAGTCACCCTACTTGCCTGGGTTCAATGAGTTGGGCGTCGAGTGTTTGATTTCTTGAAGAAAGCGAAAATCAAGGAATGGGAGTATATTGCAAAAATGGGATTGTTTCCATTTCCATGTTGGAAAATCTAGCCTCAAATTGTGTCTGCACATGAAATCGTGGTAACTGCTAGAACAACTGGAATGGTTAGCCATGGAGTCAAAAGAAAAGTGATCATTGGACGATGGCAACAGTCACGAGACCCAAAATTGGATCTTAAATCTCTGAGGTTTTGGGGAGTTTAGGACCAAGTCTGACTTCACGTTCCAAGGCTCCTTAAATGTGTGTTAATTGCTTTGGGGTCAAAACAGACATCTTCCGCCCACTGCGCAGCCTTCTCTTTCTTCCTGCTCTGGACTGCTGGTTGATCCACCTGTTCAATTAGGAATGGCCCGTGGTCGGGTGGGTATGTGCTGGGATGTTGTAGGTGATTTGGATTTGTGGCCCCCTGTCTCCTTTTGTTAGTTGTAGAATTCTATGTCACAAAAACTTGAGAAATTTTCCTGATCCCAGGTGTAATGGACGTTGTTGTTGTTGTTGTTGTTGTTGTTGTTGTTGTTGTGGTTGTGGTTGTGGTTGTGGTTGCGGTTGCGGTTGCGGTTGCGGTTGTGGTTGTGGTTGTGGTTGTGGTTGTGGTTGTGGTTGTTGTTGTTGTTGTTGTTGTGGTTGTTGTTGTTGTTGTTGTTGTTGTTGTTGTTGTTGTTGTTGTTGTTGTTGGTTGTTGTTGTTGTTGTTGTTGTTGTTGTTGTTGTTGGTTGTTGTTGTTGTTGTTGTTGTTGTTGTTGTTGTTGTTGTTGTTGTTGTTGGTTGTTGTTGTTGTTGTTGTTGTTGTTGTTGTTGTTGTTGCTGGCGGCGGCGGCCTTGGTGGTAGTGGTGGGGGATGTGGTGGATATGGTCTTTCTTTGACTTGTAGGTGCTCCCCCCGGAAACTTCCGCCACCAGTTCGCCTGGGTATTACGAGTCATAACTACAACAACTATTTTATCAACATACTCGGCTCCTGGAAAAAATAAAACGCACATTGGAACCATAATTCAGAGGTTATCAAAAAATGTCTGGTAGCTTTTGAATCCTTATCGAAAATGACCAAGATACTTCTTACCCATGAAGAAGAGAAACTTCAAAATACCAGATTGAGTCCAAATTGCCCCAGTCCTGACTCCAAACACCTTGTAATCACACATACGCCCAAGTCAAATGGCTGCTCAAAAGAATTGACCTCCAAAAAAATGCTGGGAATGATATGAGTACCATATATATATATACATAGATATATAGATATATTCATATATCTATGTATATATATATAACTATATTGGATCCCCAAGTCTACAGGGGTTGCGGAGTTTGGGGGTAAATTTTGAGCCACCAAATTTTTCAGCACCTCCATGTTTGTTTAAAGCCCGGAAAAAACACCACGAAATGCCAAAACAAATGCCCTCCAGGGAACCATCATATCCCACCTTAGGAAAAGGAAAATCATCGACTCAAAAGTGCCGGCTGGTAGAGGACATGTTAGTTCCCGGGAGGGTAACACATGGAGTTCAAACATGGAATGATAGCAAACACTGTTGGAGGCCTTTTGTCACTTTCAAGGTTGTTGTCAATTTTGAGGCTTTTGTCCATGTTCCAATCAAAAAGGTTGAAGTTCTCCAAGTTTTTCCTAACACAAACACCTGCCCGGCTACCGCGCCTCAAATACCTTGACACCAGCATCACCTAGGCCCAAGCGTGCACCGCGCATGTCGTAGCCAGCACCCAGCACCACCACCTGGGAGAGGGGAAGGGTTGGAAAAGGTACGGATCAGAAAATTTGACATGTGGAGATTGAAAAGTCATGGTTTGGAAAAGGTAGGTTCATGTGAAACATGGCAATTTAGGATTATACATCTGGATTTTCATTGGAACAAAAATGCTTCTTTTCTGGCGTCTCGTGATGAGAGACACTCTCCTTGACATGGTCGATCTCACATGTTTAGATTCTCTAGCTGGTGCAACCTCCACTCAGTTGGTCATCATTTACATCTTGGACTATGGATTCTAGTCAGCCCTTTCGGAAGCTCTTCACTAAGCACCAGCCACTTGTGAATGTTGCTAGTCTCGTTGACATCTTGTCCTCACACCACAACCTCAACTCCCAACATCTTGATGGTTGGCGCCTGTCGCACACCCTGCTCTACTTCTTTGCGCACCAAATCATCGATGAAGCGTGTCCTGCAAGAATTTCGGCGTGCGGCAAAAATGAGGACTGAGCAAAAAATGCCGAAGGTCTTCCATATACCCATTGGTTATATAGTAGAACTCCCATATTGAGATCATATTGAGGATTGAGATATCAGGATTAGTGACTCGTATCAGGACTCTACGGACCAAACGAAAAAGGTGTTTTTGACACTGCTCAAATGAGATGATGATAAAGGTTTCCAAAAATGGATGGAGAAAAAATGTTGAAAAGACTTGCAAACAAAATCATACATCATCTTCTTTCAATTGAATTGTCCGAGCATCGACCGGTCGGGTTGTAGGGTATTATCATTTTAGCAACAAGTCTGTTGCACTGATTGAGATATTCCCTGGTAAACCTGAAACATCACACTTACTTTGATTTCAGTTCTCACTATGGACCTGAGAAATACAGATCTTGTTCGAAAGGAAGATATCCATCACACCTTGGCTCCCCCAAACATGTGCTAATACATTTTTGAATGGTAATGACATTATATATACTGTATACATACACTTCACACTTCACAGTAGCTGGAGAAAGAAAAGCAAACCTGGAAATACATCAATCCATATCAATCCTGATACAAATGGTTTACCTTTGTGTGTTGGTAACGTCACTAGACATCAACAAATCTCAGTGTTTTTTCTCCGGTGGAAGGAGTGATAGCCAGGATGGTCAGGATCAAGGGAAATTTCCAGGGACCCCCCCAAAAAAAACACCCCCAGCCACCCCTATTATAACTCCCATAAGAATCCCTTGATTGGTTCAAAAACCTCCTCCAACCAACCCATAGGTTCCATGGGACGATTGTATGTTTCCTACATGAATGGTTGATTTTTATGGCTAAATGCAGCTATATCTATATATATATATATAGATAGATACTNCTAAATAGCAGCTATATCTATATATATATATATAGATAGATACTGTATATACCTGGAACCAAATGACCTCTATTCTTGAACGTCAACCCACCCAAAACAAGGCCCAAACTCCAATCAAAACAAGGGTCATCTGGTTTCCAGGTATATACCAATCCCATGGATGTTGAACAAAATTTCCTCCCAAAAGCTTGGAGTCCTTGCTATTAGCATCTCGTGCGCGCCAGGTACCATCATATCGGAGAGCCATACACAAGCGCTGTGCCCCATCAACCACACCACACTGGAACCCAAATAAAAATATTCAGCATAAGGATCATCTATGATACCTTGGCGCAACGAAAGATGTAAGTTTCCGGTTTTCAGGTGCCTCAATCGTGGCACTTTTGGCCTACTTTGAGATCAAATTGAACCTGGACATGTGAAACGTCTGAAACAACCGTCCAATCGAGGGTTCAATATACCGGTACAATTTGGAACAAGTGAAGATCCATCCAAACCCCTCAAAATGTAGGTCGCCAGGTCTGACAAATGTCACCTTTTTTTTACCTTCCTTACAAGGCATCCATCACATCCATTGTGCCCCAATGTTTCCAAATGTGTCTTACGTTTTTTTGCAAACCTGCAGCCATATTGCACCGGATAAACTAAGATGTTCCACCACGGAATCTTGGGAAACTCAGAAACTCATCTTCCCAAGCATTTCGAAAAATGCTGGCTGTTAGCTCCCATTCAGTATACCGGTGACCACGGCACGACACGGATCCGGAGATCCAACCAGAGTTGGATTTGCTACAAAAGAAACGATCCCGGACACCCCAAGTGTTGAGTCTTTCAACAGTAGCAGTCCCTGCAAAAAAGTTCAAGATCCCGCAAGATGGACCCCTTGCAGTTGTAAGTAGAGGCACATAACTCCACTAATAGGGGGTATAACTTATAACCCAAATCTTTAGGCCATTTATAGGGGGCGGACCCCATTTCACTCCATTTCATAACTTGGCCCATCTGGTAGCTGAAATCCATAAAGATCCCAAATCAAGGGACAATTATGCACCCTCCCTGAAACGAACAGCAAGTTCGCCCCTGAAAATAGGCCGGGAAAGGCCCCAAAAGGAAGCCAAATTGTATTCCATTCATTTTCAACTTGCCAACTTGCTGTTAGTTTCAGTATGCAGGTATGCTTCATTAATTTCATCCCTTATCAATGAACACGGCCTTATTTACCCTCCCTGAAACTAACAGCCAGCTCGCCCCTGAAAATGGTGGGAAAGGAATACAATTTGGTTTCCTTTTGGGGCATTTCCCGGCCTAATTCAGGTGCTTACGTTGGCTGTTCGTTCGTTTCAGGGAAGGTAGGGTCCCAAACCTGGGCAACCGATCCCACTGGATCCCTGGGGAAACCAATGGTGCTCAGCTTTCAAGGTACGGAGGTTTTCCGGAGCCAAAGTTTCGATGTGGCGAATCTTCGCCACGCCCGCAGCGGTCTTATCCGACATGGCGTTTGGCGGCGCGTAGGCGCGGCTACGGGACTGGGATGGATTCAACAAAACGGAAACACAACTTCCCCAAGAAAAGGTGACATTTCAGGATAGTTGGTTGGTTATTGGGGATAATCCCTATACTGGGTAGCATAATTCCCTCAGCAAATAACCAAGGGTTTTGGTCACTGCCCACTTGGATGAAATGCCAAAATTGTGAGGATGACCCTGATGGACGTTTTGTAGATGACTTTTTTGCTGTCGCCTTGCGCGACATCTTCAGGTTACATGTTTTGTTTGTTTTGTGGGGACATACCCTCCATGCAACTTACATATCACCTGAAAATGGATGATTGGAAGACGATTTTGTTTCCTTTTCGGATCGCCTCCTAGTAGGTGCTATGTTTCAGGGAGTGTACCTGTTTTTTTCGTTGATTGCTATGATTTTGTTGGTCCTGGAGTGACTTCATTCTTGGGATTCCCTTGTGCTCCAAATTTTCTCGCAGAGTTGGAATAACATCGACATGAATCGAGCATGAAATTACATGGAAAAAACAAGACAGAGGTGGTGTGTTACAACTGTCAGGTGTTTTGAGTAGAGGTTCCTTCATGAGAGGTGTGATACACATGGAGAGAGAGAGACAGAGGAACTGCTAAAGAAGAAGGAAAATCATGTGACACACTGAGATCCTAATAGTTCATTGTTGATCACAAGTCGTCTTTCAGTGAAACCCTACTCCCGTCGTAAGTCGTTCTCCCCAATTGTGCCGACCTCCTTGGCAAAATCTTTGACCAGTTTCTGCAGACGACCCTTCTCCACTTCCTGGCAAACTTGTTGGGGAACGGTGCAAGGGTTGACTTCTGGCAAGAGACAGCCTGCTGTGATGCAGCTTTCATACTATTTGTATAAGACATAGATAGATAGATAAATCACATGTATATAATGTATACTCTATGTACACTTATATATTCTTTTCGTGTTTCTACATAAATATGTCTGTATATCATACATTAAAAAATATCATATACATCTTGCTCAATCATATATACTTATACCATATTGAAAGGTCAAGGAGGGGGGCCAGAAAGGAAAAACCCAACGCTGGGGAGCACGGAGGCATGCGTGACATATAAATTTGCAGCTGCAGGAAACACTCCCGAAAACTAACAGCAAGTTCGCCCCTTAGAATCGGCCCAAATTGGCGCCCCAAAAGGAATGGATTGAATAGATAGCTTGGACCTCCCAAGCACCATTTTTTCTGGGGGCTTTGGCTGTTAGTTTTGAGGGAGTATAGCAGATTTGGTTATTTCTGGTGAAAATGAGCAAAGGTAAGCTACAAAAAAAACGACATGGCAATACATACCTGGTATATACAGTGGTATGCATATACAGTGCCAACTGGAAGACTATCCGCTACCTACAACCTTTAAGCAGAACTTTTTGAATTCATACTATTCAAAGCAAATCGTCCATCTCAAAACAGCACTCGTTGAATAGTAACACTGTTAGCCGCTTTTTTGTTGGAGAGATGTGCACGCGTCGTCTGTGGTCAGATTTGGCCTTCGCTCCGAGACTTCTTGTTGTTCTTTCCAAATGCTCGTCGCGCCATGGTAGGATGTGTAAACAAGTTTACATGAGATGAAAAAAAACGTCCATGGTGGTCATTTTGTAAAAAAAACACGGTGCTTTTTCGATATTTAAAAATATCATCAAAAACGATTGCGTTTCGATTCTGGGATTACGAAGCCATATTTAAGTGCCATCAGTGCCAATCAAAGATGAGAATCGCCTTTTTGGCGCGACGTTGGAAATGCCGATCCAAGTCTCGTCTCTCCGATCTCCACGTTTTTCGATCTGCTGTAGATCACGGGGCCGACACCATGGACCTCCTCCCTGCCCTTTGGGGATGTTTGATGGTTTGATCCGCATATAGATACGAATGTCGACATGAAATTAGTCTTGGGCTTTATGGAAAATTACAGTAATTGAAAAGTACATGGCAGAGTCCCTACATATTTGTTTGTATTGACCCTGTACTAAGCTACCTTTTGGTATCCGTGCCATCTATTTTGACCTGAAGGTAAATTCATGGGAAAAACATGAGAATTCATGACAACCACTTTTTGGTGGAATTGAAAGTATGATGCTATCTAGTTTGCCGTCAGCGATCCCACTCTCGGTCGTACCCGACCTGACGTTACCGTAGTTTGCCCCCAGAAATGAGGGTGTAATAAGGGCTTATGACCCACCCCTTGTTGGTTCAGGCCTCATTAAACCTTGATAAAATCAATTGAAATGCTAGCTGCTACAAGTAGGTGGGTTTCCACGTTGGAACAGCCACCCCAAGTACTGTACGTCCAAGTCAGTCCATCGGTAGCATGGTAGCTCTGTTAGAGTTGCATCATGTTGCATCTCATGGTTCCCATGCTGGTATCTTAGGGATGATGATCTCCTGAAACCAAAAAATGCCCATTGGAAGGTGCAACCTTGCAGGGGCTGGTTGTTAGTTTCAGGCCAGCATATATCATATGTATATATATATAATCATATATGATTATATATGGCTACATGATACATGGATGTAAAAACTCCTTGGCTACTGCCATTTATACATACCAGCAAAAAAACAACTCATACCGGCAGCATCACGAGTGTTACTACCTATCCATTGATGCCACGAAATCGTCAGGTCCCACGAAAGCAGCTTTTGGAAGTCCAACAAAGGGCCTGTTGGTTTGTTCCCTTGCGACCCACCTGGTCTCTCCTCCACACAGAATGTCACCAAGGGTCGTGTCCTTCAACATCATCTCAAGGCAAGGCTTGTGAAAAATGATGAATATCGGAAATATAAACACGGCTCAAAACAAGTACTTCCCCCAAAAAACGAACGAAAGTCCCCTGAAAAATAGTGGTTGGAAGACAAGCATTTCCTTTTGAAATGACCCCCTTTCTAAGGGATCCATTCGTTAGTCTTCCGGGGGTGTAGGTTTTTGTTTCTCCTTTTAAAATGGAACTTGAGATGATCATTTGTTCTTGATAATTGCACCACATTACAGTGTTACTCGAAATTTTCATCGACACTATGAAGATGTGATACGAGTTCCTTCGAAGAAAACCTTTCGAACTTGAATCTTCTGTCCTTTTCACAAGGGGGGCAGGACACCCAACCTGTAAATGTTGAATCCTTATATGACATATATCAATTCAGTTGATCAATGAAATCCCATAAGATCCATGTTATGGTATATTTCCCTGGTAAATGTATAGTAAATATACCTAACATGGCTTTTATGGGAATATATTAGTATTTATGGGTAGTTACCAAAAAAAGGTGCAGACTATATTCGGCTTCTTCCAGACTCATTTAGAAATGGCTTTGCCTATTTTTTTGCGAAACTGTTAATTTTTGAATGTTGAGATATATGGTGTTTTTTTTAATATTTTCTCATAGAAAAATTCCCAGAAATGGCCCAAATTCTCAGCGAAATTTCTCAGGGTTTAAAACCTGGACACACTTGATTGGCATCCTGCCTACACTTTCCATCCAAACAGGGGAACGGATGCGCCGCGCGCCGGGGGTGAAGTCTCTGAATTGATCAGTTCAACATGTGGCAGCTGGCCTGTTGGGCCAGGGGACGTTCATAAGGTCCCCAAAAGGCCAAGTGACTCAACTCAACACGTAGTTTAAAAGCTATAAAAAGATTTAGATACTCCCCCGAAATTTAACATGGTTCACCTGAAAATGATGGGTTTTCCAAAAGGAATATCCTTTTCCGGGGACTTCTTTAAAACAGGTTCCATGTTAAATTTCAGGGGTGTAAAAATGGTGATTCCTTTTGGAAAATGATCAACTCCTACCAAATAATGGTGAAACTCGGAAACCAACCGGACTAAAAAATGGTGGCCAAGGACTTCCAGGGAAATGTTGAAGTCAATAATACAAGTGTTCCTGGTTCATGATGTGTGTGTAGTCTCGAAACAGTAAGGTATAACGTGAAAATCATGTAAACACTTGTTTCCCTTAGTTGGTTTTTCTGTTTTTTCTTGTAAGGAGTCCCATAAAGAATCCTCGAATTCTTTCCTGATCCTCAACTCCTCAACCATCCGAAAAACTACATGGTCCCATTGCTACCGGTATACCACCATCACTGAAAGTCCAAGTCATAGATACATCATGCCAAGCTCCGGCATGAACCCCACGAAAAAACTCACTGGATGTAAAAATCTCATTTGATATATGATTTACCATAAGCTTAAACCCTAGTCACTATGGGAAAAATGTCTGGACAAATGACTTCAAAGTCTGGAAACTCTGGGTCCAACTTTACCTTATCCTATTCGGATCTGGTAGGGAAGTTCATGGAATGGGTTGGTAAAGTTGTTCAGAGTACGGCTACCCATGGGAACCAAAATCATCCACTTTGCCTATCTGGAACTATTATCAAATACTAAGTTCTAACAGGACTTAGTTGAGTCGCCAATCCTAACTGGCATCAATTTCTAAAAAATCAACAAGCTCGCTGTCACAGTGTGGTCATGCAGTCGCAGTACCGGGGTTCATTGCCAGCATTTCTGTCACAGACTCATGTCGAAACACATTTGTGGTGGACTTGGGTTGGAAATGTTAAAACATAAATCGATGAAACTACTAAACATTGACACGAATTTCATTAGTAGACATCATCCCTGTGATTTTTTTAAGGATACATATTTCTGGAGACGTCCTCCTTATTTCTGGGCACGTAGGGCCCCCATATTTGTATAGAGTCATGTTCATGAATATATATATATATATGATCCAGCCCCCCCTGGTTGTTTTTCTTTTGGAGGTACAGTACAGTGTATTG
>DF244818.1:0-23236 GCA_000507305.1 Breviolum minutum Mf 1.05b.01 | reverse complement strand
AGTGCCACTCTTCAGGGGGGGGGGCCTGGGGATTAGCTGGCCCATTAGCTGACCCCCCCAACCTTGGCAAAGGACACCCGCCGTGTACGCTCGCCCTTGGGGCTGGGAGATGGAGTCACCTGGGTGAACACCAAAGAAGGGAAGGGTTTCAATGAATTTTTCCTTTGGATGTAATTATAGTCAGTACATGTCAGTACAATATACATATATACGTATATTATATATATATATAGTGTAGGCTTTCTGTCCTTTCAGATTCATCCCCAAACCATCGGCTTCATCTAGGACAGTATAACCATGGGTGCAAAAAGACCCATGGATGCCCTCTTCCACTGCTCGGGTGATTTCCGGGGAGTTGACCCGTGAGACTTCCCCAACCCAATCGCCCGGAAATGTCGATTGCTAGTAGCGCAAAAAACGTCAGGAGACGTCTGAAAAAATCTCCACCAAACAAACTGATTTTGCACTCACATGAATTTCATGAACTCACGAATCCCAAGACAAACATGAATCCCAGATCATCAAAATCCTGAGCCAGGCACCACTTCAGCGCAGTGCTTGGCTTCATCATTGCCAGCCTCGACGTCATTCCTGAATACGAGGTCTGGTAAGTTTAGTGCATCCATAGATCCAGAAATTGATACAAAAAGATTGTGGAGTCCATGTTTTCGGAAATACCCAAGCCGCGTGTGACATATTGTCCCCACCAAACCCTGAGCTGACAGGGGGAGGGTGGCACGCAAGCCAGCCGAGGTTCAAATCGCTGACGTTCTTGATTGACGCCTCTGAAATCTGAAGAGTCTCCTTGACAACATGCTGCGGTTCATAGGTGACGGAAATTGAATCCACAAGACACACATGGATTGATTTCTTGGAAGCCATTCTCAGGAAATCTGGAAATCGTGAAATCAGTTCAAAAGGGCCATTTCCAAGGGAAAACATCCCTCGTGGGCCGTGCTGAAGTCATTGAAATCACAAGTCTCTGAATGCAGCCAAAGGTCTGGCGCTGGATTTTCAACCTCTCCCATCATCCAGGGTCATTTGGGGAACACATGAGCACTCAGTTTTCTTCGGCATGAGCACTCATTGTGAATTCATCTGGATATGTATGTTGCCAAATGGCAATGTGTAGATCGACAAACGTAGATATATGCTGGTCATGTTGGGGAATGGATTTGCATCAAGAACAACCATGGATCGGATGTGGGAATCGGACAGGACCAGGACAGGACAGATCGGAACAGACCAAGACCAAGGTAGGTAGCGTCTTGTCTGTAGGACAACCATCATATGCCATGTCTGATGTCTGTATAGCATATCTGTATACAGCATACATTTGAAATCTTCCTTAGATACTGCGGAACCACTAGAAAAATGTGTACATGATTTGCACATTACACATCTGTGCATTCGCATCTTTTTGTTTTCTATTTCACAGCACAGATCGCTACTCTGTCCTTCGGCAGCGGGCTGGGTAACCGCTTCAGCGCCGCAAAAACAGAGACCTCCCGTGGACATGGGAAGGGAACAGAGCATCTTCTTCCACATCGAGGTGCACGACATGTTTGGACGGTTGGGCTGGCAGCTGGAAGAAAAAGATCTCAGATGTCAGGTGAAGTCAACCCTGGTCCGTGAAACCAAAACTATTGAACCCTCGCCTGACGCATTGAGGCAGGCAGAGCTGACTGGGAGCAAGTTGGATCCTTTCAAAAGGCTGGCCATTCCGATTTGAAGAGTGAAAACCACTTGGAAGACTTGGGAATCTAATGTTACATGCAACAGGCTCCCTCAATACAAACATTACAAGCCGGCAAGGCTCCTAATCTGTAGAAGCACAAGATCAGTGCCGATTTTTGCCGTGGAATTCAAGAGAGACTAGATGTTTTTGTGTCTAGCCTTTAGTGGCCCAAAATGAAAGGTTGGAAAGAAGAACATCGCAAGGCATGAGAACAAGATTGGAAAAAAAAAAATGTAAGATGTTTCAAGCATGTTCGTATCTACTTAATCACTCAATCACTCAGTGCCATATTTCAATCTGGCCAGAAACACAAACGCAGCAAACCACCTCTCAACTCATCCCAGGCAACGTCCTGTAACGCCTCCGGACGTCTCGAGATCACCTTTTTGCTGCACAATTTCAATTCGATGGCGATAAGGATTGATGATCATTGATGGAATGCTGCTGTTAATGTCATACCAAGTTATGACTTCACAGCAATTAACCAGATCGATGATCTAAGTTCACTACCTCTGTCGGTGCAGGTACCGTGAGTGCACGAGATCTACCCAACGATGTGGCGCGCTTTCGACCCTTGGGGTCCTGAGTTTGCCCAAAACTCTGTGCAACCATCCAGACGATACTCAAAATAATAACTGACCAAAAAAAACACTATCTACATCCTGCAAAGCATATTGTGTTTCGGTTTCTTAAACAAACAATTTAAAAAGAAAAAAAACATCCCAAAAAACGTCCAAAAGTATTTATCAAAAATTACAACACCATCGCCAAGGCTCAGAAGATATCCGCTGAAGCGCCTTCATGTTATCCAACTCCCGACGGGGAGGCGCCGAGGGCATCAGCGTTTCGCTGATGCCGTTGTTCTTCTCACCCGAAAAAATAATCCACCGGGAAAAAAGAACGGGGGATTGCCAGGGGGAAGATATCTTGAAAGCAAAAAGGGGGGGTGGATTTTGAGGTGGCTTGCATGAGTAGAACACATGTCTGGTGTCTTTATCATAAATTGATATATCTATATTTGATCTACTGACAGATAGAGAGAGACAGTCTTTTGTTCCAAATGCAGATGCCACATGTTTATGCTAACACTAACTTTGAGATTTCAAGTGGTGAGTGACGCGTGAATGTAAGAGATTTTCTCGGATGGTTTGGGCTTAGAATTTGTTGCTCCTTTGTCAAAGGTCTTGGGGATGAGTTTTTCCTTGAGAATTTCATTATTTGGTTCTTGACTGGGAAGTGTTCCATAAGCAACCAGCTATGGCTGTAGCTTGAACCATCGAAGATGTCCACCAGGCATGAAAATGTAGATCCTGATTTATGTCCCGTGCAGAACTGCAGTAGTGACCTTCTTTTGCACATCACTTTGCAGATGTTCTGTTATGCCAAAATCATAGCGAGATTCGTGTCAAATTTCAAAAACAACAGGACAGCACACTGCTTGCAACTCTTCTCGGGCACTTTCGACAAAACGAAAACCCGGAATCTCAATCTCAGATGTTGCTGTCGCAGCACCCCCGTTGGCCCGTTGGCTGGTTAACTTTCACCAGAGGAAGACAAAGGCTTGCAGCTCGGCTGCCAATTTTCAAGTAAAGGACGACCTTTTAAGAGCCGAATAACCCGACCCACACTTTTGAGCCATGCCTCGTAGACAACCTTGCCATTGGCCGCTGTGTAGGTACCCTGACCTTCAAGCCCAAGTATTTCAGCCAAAGTTGCAAAACTTGGACGACGAGCCGCATGAGATTCCGGGCCATGTTTGCTTCCCTGGAGGAATTCACCTTCATACTTAGAGCCTTAGGAATGCAAAGTCAAGGACCAAAGGACGGTTGCAAGTTGCAAGATGCAAGTATGTGAGAGGATTCATATTTTAGGCATCCTTAGGCTGCTATGGCAATCATTGATGTTGACGTCTTTTGGTCATGTTTTTAGGGGAGTGGGATCCTTATTCTGTGTATTAGGTGTTAGTGAAGGGTGCACAAAGCTTACATAGTTTTTGAACCTCCCGGATGCCCACCGTTGTTTGACCCCCAACCGGGCAGGTGGCAGAAAGATTCTGAAAACATCCCAAAAAAACTATGCAATGATAAGGCTTGAATTGATTGATCCTCCACATAAAAGCATGAACATCAGCAAATAGACTATCATTGATACAGACGCCAGCTCATGTTTGCACAGCAATCTTGCTGCAATATCACCATTTCTTTGGGCAAATCCAGGATGACATGTTCAAAATGCCCAGGATTCCAGGCCATCTGCCCACTTCTCCATGCCCTTGCCAGACTTTTCGTCCTCACGTGGAGTGGGGGGAATTCTTTCTTGTGCCCCCATGCATATTCATTAGAATCACGAGCTACTCGAAACTAGCATACTCTATTACTCATACTTCCGTGTCACACATGGACCTACTCTCTGCTCCTCATCCTCAAAGGGAAAATGTGAGTAATTTTGGGAAAGTAGACTGGCAGTGTGTTCCCCAAATATTCACCCATATGCTCGAGTAGGTGCACGGTGGTACAAATTTAGGGTACTTCCGAACCCCAAGGGTACCCAGATTTTCCATTTGACATCCCACTCTGAAAGTTCTTCCCCATAGGTTTCTGTAAAAGTGGTACGAAGGGATTTTTCCAATGTGCCTTTGAATCAAGCCTCTTGAGGTTTCCAACTGCATATCCTGTTGAATTTTGACCCAAGCAATAGTGCTGAATAAGACTCATGTTCTCATTCAAGCCACATCAGTTTCTGTACAGAAAATCTCGAAGTCATTTCCCCATCACTACAAAGTGCCTGGAGCCACTGCCCTATGTAGGTGCTTCCATCTTCGTGGGTCTGGTAAGGCGTGTCGCAGCGAGTCGTGGAGTCGAGCTTGAAAATTGTCCAGAAAATAACATGTGATTCAAAATGTTTCTCCTTACCTTGCTGAGCGGATATTTTTTTTCCTGGAAATTCTCTGCCTTTGTGTGTGCACTGTTACGACTTGTCATAGAAATCTGGATCTTTGAAACTATCCCCAACCTCCCCGAACTTCTCCAATTCCCTGGAGACCGAGTTTCAGACATAGGTTCCTTGTCCTTGTGCGCGGTCCTTGCGTAAAATTTCTCGAACCGATTCCCGCCAGAACAGTCGTGACCCAGTTTCCCCCCATTGCTCCTGGTACCAGTCACCTTCATACACGTTTCCATTCGCAGCTTTGAATTTTCCGTAGCCATGGGCTCGGCCATCTGGCATGTGGCTACATGGCTTAGTGCAACAGGGTCTTGAGCGCTTTGCTGCAATTGGGGGAGAAGCTTACATACATTGAACTATATACTTCAACCAATCGCTTTTTTTCAAGGTTTTACTCGCAAACCCATGCAAAGATAAGAATATCATCCACTCTGCTAGGGAGATCTTGTTTTTTGTCATGTGACGTTTTGCAAAATGTGTGGCTGCCAAATGGGAAACCATTAGCTACCTTCAAAGCCCATCTGCAAACATGTCAGGTGCCGCTTTGGAAGTATCCTTCATAGGAGGATCCATCGGGCCGTGTCAAAACACCCTTACCATGGCATTGCGAGCCCAGCCACTGTCCCTTGTACCTGTCAGCTCAGGCTGTGGATGAACATCAATTCACTGCGAAAATGTATGCATCCTGTGGCTGGTTTATATCATGTTATCACTGCTCCCACAAAAATATTGATGAAAGAGTGTGCATTTCTGATTCTGGAGCAAGATTTGGATCTCAGATTAACTCAAAATGTGAACTAACTCGAGTCTCTCAAACCATTCTGCACAAAAGCTAATATGAAAACATTGAAAGATATTCATCACCCTAGGGAGGCTGTTTCCTGGACTTCAACAAGATTGTTGCTGCCCGACGCTGGCGCACTTTGCACCAGCCTCAACCTGCTGTTCCAAGGTGCAGTATCGATGGGGTGATGTTGAATCAATCCAAATTCAATCCCCAAGCTCATTTCGATTGCCATTCGTCTCAGCTTCAGAATGCTATAGAGTTGAAACAAATGATCATCTGATCGTCCACCGAAGCAGCATTCAGGATTTTACATGCATCCTCGTGCCAATAGAATACAAAGTCTTGATGTAAACCGGCAAACGATCCACGAGGAGCTCCCACCAATCGCTTCGTCATCATCGTCATCATCGTCATGGTCATCATCGTCATGGTCATCATCATCATCATCATCATCATCATCATCATCATCATCATCATCATCATCATCATCATCATCATCATCATCATCATCGTCATGTCATCATCTCATGTCATCATCATCATCATCATCATCATCATCATCATCATCATCATCATCATCATCATNTCATCGTCATCATCATCATCATCATCATCATCATCATCATCATCATCATCATCATCATCATCATCATCATCATCATCTTCATCATCATCATCATCATCATCATCATCATGATCATCATCTTCATCATCATCATCTTCATCATCATCATCTTCATCATCTTCATCATCATGTTCATCATCGCCATCATTGTCCTCCTCATCATCTTCATCGTCCTCATCCGCACCATCATCACAATGATGATGAGGATCCACTCCCAAGCCTCTGTCTCTGGTCGCTCAACCAAGTCCCCTTCCTGCTCACGGTGCTGTACTTTGACCAAACGTGAATACATTGTTTTTTGGAGGTGGTATGTTCCTTCAACACCTTGCAAGTTGCCAATATAAACACAGTGCAAGGCCACATTCCATCTGACCAAAAATTCCTGCAAATGTTTGGATCCCACAAAAAAAACACCAGACTTCCAGTTCATCAGCACCTCAACCTTAGCTGGTTTGCCCTCATCATGTGGTACTGGACTAACCACTCCCTCGGCCTCGGTGAAATGAGCCACTACATCAACCGAACGTGGGAAGCAGCAGATCAAGGTGTTTCACGTCAAACAGATAGGACTCCCGAACGTCGTTCTCATCTTGCCTGGTGGAGGATGATCTCACTTTGGGAATTGATTTTTGCATGCTAAGTCTGAGGCTAGAGGCCGAAACTGTGGGGACTCTTCATGTGACAGTCTCTGTGACATGAATCTCAGAACACGGCAAATGCAGAACATCCGACTTTTTTCCAATGGTGCAGAGCACCTAGTGGCACAGCAAGCAAAGCTCTCCCAGAAGCCAGGCGTTGGCTTGGCCTTAATGACATTGCGTAGCGATCCACAGATCCATTTGTAGTCACTACACATCTGTTGTGCGTGATGTTCATGCAAATAGCATCTATACATGCCTGCATGTATGCATTGAAAGATACATATCTTACATTATATATACCCAATGTTATGTATATGTTCACACTTTCAAATCACATGGTAAAGTTGATGATCATCGACACCCCGCCCTATTCCACAAGCAACGTCAAGCATAACCAACCCCACCAAGTCACTACCGCAACATCGGCCATCGTGGTGAGCCTCCAAAGCAGGGATGATCTTTGAAATCAGTGGGCTAGGGCAAGGTTTTGTACTGATGCTTAACCAGCTTCAGTTTCCACATACTTTCAGTTGCGGACTCTACTAGTCCTGCCTTGCTTCAGCCGATCTCAGCTGCGTCTTTAAAACTTACCACTTTGAGCTAACAGGGGCTGCAACCAAACTTGGCCTGTCCCATCATGCAATGCATTCTTTGATCTGGGATGTAAAAATGAATTTTGAATTCCCGACTTTCCTCAAAGGACTATTAAGACTGACTATATTATAAGAACTTGAGTCTTTCGACTTGGCATGATAGTCACAAGTCGTACTATCTAAACATCCTGTTGGTATCTGTCTATAATAGCCATGCAAGCCCAAGAACGTCTAGTGGTAAAAGATTTCTTCGAAGTACCTACCAACTCCTCTTTCTGGAATTGCGGGAACACCGAATCCCTTGGGTCATCTCTTCATTGTTTCAACTCTTCCCAAATGTGCATCCGAACGACACTTTTTTGGCCATGCATCCAACGTTGATGCGCGAAACTACTCATCTGACCGTCTTCGATACCGCCGGGGTTCAGCCATCTCCCTGCCATTAGACAACGGCTTGGAAGCCTGGGGGGACCCTTCCAAAGTCATCAATAGAAAGTCAACTCAACCAAGTCTGTTCATGGTTCTCAAATAACCAAACACCCCAGGTTTAGGATGATTCATGCTCTGCCCCTTCAAAAATTCGAAGGTTTTGCCACACCTAAAATCTTGTGTTCAAAAAAACACTACAAATATCAGAATATTGGCAAGGAATCTTAAGGCCACAAGGCAGCACCCTTCCTTCAAAGGCTGAATGCCACAGGCCTTTCGATGATGGCCATCTCGTACTCGCCCCAAGTTTTACCCAGCCACGCTATTCCACACCAGAAACCAAAGAAAAGAAGACCTCGCGGGGAACACAAACAACAGTTGGGTCACTGTTTCACAAAACGCTTTTTTTGCAGCACCCACACATCCTTCCAGGAATCCTAGATGCCTCTACTCCCAGCCCCTTCACCCGCGAGTTTTTTCTCAAAAATTCTTGACATTTTGAACTACATCAAACAAATGAAAATTGATTGGAGCAACCCATCCACTACTTTCATTGAAACCTGGGATTTTGAGTGGTTTACATTCCGGTATAGACTTGAAGACAACGCTCAAGATTGACTTTAAAATCTCCTGAACCACGGACAGCACAAATACTGTACAAACCAACGCCTCCCCATTGAGACAGGATGACCTTCACTGTGGAACGTTCCTGGCAAGCGAAATGAGGCTCAACATCAAGTAATAAGGTTGCCAACTGAAATCCAGCAGAGTATTTCCATCAGAAAGGGTGCTTCTAAACGAGTCTTCGCAAAATACTGTAAGGTGTCAAAAGGAATGGCATCCGACATCCGATTTATTGCAGAAACTGCTACTGCAGATCTGGATCAAAATTGAAACACCTTGCCAGGCATCAAACATCACTGCTTTTCAGTGGATATGTCTAATACTAATACAAATTTGATGAAGAATGATCTCACGCCAACCTGCTTGTCCCAATAGTCACGTTGTTCTCGCAACTTGCGAGTGACTTCTTCTGGCGTTTCAGGTGGCACTTTTTTCCTTGGAGAAATATCAGAACTCAGAACCGTTCAAAAATAAAAAGGCAAAGCAAATCAGGGGAATCAACTAGTGACTTCATGACTTCACAATCGCAAAACCATTGCGATTTCAAACGATTTGAGTCAGGTTGGGTATGGTGTTCGGTCTTATCAGCCAAAGTTTCTCCTCCTTGGCAAATGCGCGGCTAGTCAACCTCGCTGATTTGGAAAGGAAGCAATCAGAACGGCCTACATCTGTCCTCCGCATGATACATGTAACTTATGTATACATTGTATCATGTATCTCTGAAATGGGATGTTACAATGTCCATACATGTTGCATGTTACACGTTATGTCTGTAAAAACAAATCTTCATCGGCTTTGAATCTACTTACCGGGGGTCATATTGCGGAATCCTTGAGCCTCCAAACACCTGCGCTCGCCGCGCTACCTCAAGTCTATGCGAAAAATTCACCGCCGGACGCCCAAAAATGGAGCCAAAATCGATGAGATGATCAGCCACAAACTGAGTCTGCGGCAGAAACCCTCCAAGCGCCATGTGGCAGGCGAGGGCCCATTATCATGGCAGCCATGGCGTTATGTGTCACTACAATAGAATAAGATCAAGTCTTTAGAAAAGCTCATCTGGTACTAACATGCTGGTGTATGAATGATGGATGTAACGCATCAAAGAAAACACTCCATCAGTGTGGTGAGAAAGCAACTCCTGAACTCTATTACCGTTGGATACATAGCTGTTGATGGCAGGGATGCTGCAAGGACTCCTTTCACTTGGGAAAATCTTTACTGTGATGATGGATCGATGAACCTGCCTCCAACCCATGTGGTGAACAAGGTCTTCGAGCAATGGATGGTCAAGTGCTGAGTTGTTGGAAGCCTCATTCGGATGTGCTCAACCTCAAGAGTAGGCTGAGAAACGATCACTCTTAACTTTACTTGCATGTGCTTTGTTGGTGTTGCCATAGTCCACTTCAACTTGGCCAAACGCAATAGCATCTGTCCAACAATTAATTAAAACTTGGACACGATTGCAGGAAGCTTGGGATTTCTGTTGGATTCAGACCCATTCTCCACTTAGGATGTAATCTTCCCTTTCAAGATCTTTCAAGCATCTTCTGCCCTTGCTGCTCTTCAGCAGGAGCAAACTTCGATAAGGTGAAATCTTCAGCCATGTCGGCCATGCAAACTCAGGGTTGGCAATTGTTCCAGGCAAAACAAAGACGGCAAAGACTCACCTCTGAAACGAGGCTTGGCATCTCTTTGGTTGAACAAAATGCCCATCTCAAAGACTATCACTTGAATCACCTTGAACCCGGAAGGCCATGGTTCTAGGCCCAACAGCCCCAACAAAGCTTCGCAGCTTCGCATCACACTGTTACGCCTTCAACGGCCAAGAGTTCGGCGTTACTATCAGCCAGGCGTTCCAAATCATGGATGCATTCCTGGTTGGTTTTGGGGGGGAACCACAGGTAGGACAGTGGTAAGGTAGGGACGTTTCTCATGATTTGTCTATGCTAGACTTTTGAGTGATCTTCTAGATGGGATACCACCTCAGTAACAGAAATTGAAATAGGCACCAAGTACCAAACTTTGGGTGCTGTTTTTGAGGGTTTTTCGCGGCCAGCCACGAAAAAAACCATGGGATTTTTGGATTCATCCCACTGGTACCTGCCTTTCAAGTAAGGAGTAAGGATGGTTTCAGTTGTAACAAGTCCGGACGTTCGCTTGGAGAGTGCTGTTGATAGATCACACAAAGGCTTGAGAAGCGACTGACAGATTCTGCATGTCGAGACTGCAGAACCCAAGCTGATGCTAGCTATGGCAATATGGAAGAATGCTGGGCATAAACGTTGACATAATCTTTGCCTTCTGCCGACAACAAACGCACTACTACCATAGATGGATCATGGATCATATCCTGTACATTGCATTGTTTCAAGTTTCGCTTCTTCTGAGCTGGAAAATGAAAGTTCCATCATCAAGGCCCCAACCAGAAGAACACGATGGACGGCTTGGGCGCGCTCTCCATCGGAACATCCTTGGTCAGGAGACCGCTTTGGCATCCTCTGACACCGAAGATGATGGCATCTGGAGGAAGAGATCCCGTATTTCTATCAGCCGACATCGTTACACTACGACCCTGTTGAAGAGTGACATCCTGGAATCATGGCAACCAGAGTATGATCTGCCGAAAACAACCTGCAGGTCAACTCAATGACAAAGATCATCTTGACAAAGTGAAGGAAAGAAGCAAACATCCAGTTTCACTGTTTTATACTGACATCAATCATTGGAGGATTCTTTTTCATGTTTTTGCCATCAAGTATATGGTCCTGGAAAACGGACGACCGGAAACTTTCCCAAAATCAACCCGGTCAAATTCGCTGCCTGTGAGAAAGGTCCGGTGACCTATGTCAATCCTGGCGCAGGGCTGGACAGCATCTTGGTGCATCGAATCCTGGTGAATCTACAAAATGAGAGGCAATCTGGATGAGTTGACTTCTGTTCCGGGCCGTTCCCCTCATGACGACATTCACTCACGAAAAGTTCCAACAAGCAAGGCAGTGGAACGTCTCTTCATCATCCCAAGGGAACTTGCCGTCCCGTCTGGCACCACAGCAATGCTAGGAGACTTCATGCTTGAAGAGAAGGGTCAGTGAATAGACTGAGTGCGCAATAAACTGACCTACTTCAACCATGTGGGACAGCAAAAGCATCCAACAAAGTTTGTCTGGGAATCGCAATTTGAAGTTGCTATGCGTGGTGCTGCACTGCATAGATTTCAACCCTCGTGCCAAAGTGAAGAAAGTTTGTCGCCATGCAGCTCCCTCCAGCGAAATTCCACACCTTCTTCGCCCAAGGTCTTCGTAGACCTCCATGCAGGTCGGTTTTCACCGAGGAACGCACACCAATCTGTAGAATGGATGCAATTGTTCAGGAAGACGACGGAAAATGCTTGCAAGATCTGTTAATTAACACCTTGACTGGTTTCTGGATGATCGCATTCACAAACATCATCCACGTGTATCTCTTCACAAACTCAATGTGCTGGGCTTTCGGACCCTTCGACGAATCATTTGGCTCAGCCTTGCCAGGTATGTGGAATCAGTTCAACAAATTTCTCCGTAGTGGTCATATATGGTCATAGTTAGTGGCTTTTTGGAGCCTTCAGCATGCTCCAGTCATGTTCCTCAAAATAAGAAAGTATGACCTCAAGATACCTCAAGCATGTATTATGGAGTCTAAAATCACCTAGTGAATCTATGGGTGCCCTGTTGATATTGTCCTATCCCTGACCCTCAAAAACTGGCTCATAGCTTCTGAGCCCCCCGGCAGCGGCGCCGGTCGCATGGCAGCAGTGTGTGATTTTTCCACCTGGAGTGATACAGGAAGCTTTCACCTTTTGGGACTCCCATGGGACTCCCATCATAACCTGATTGCAATGTGCTGTTGGAATCCGAAAAAGACAGGCAGCTTCGAATTTCCCATATGAATGGCTTTTAGTTTTGAGCATCTCATGGCTTTTTGTCCTCTTTCTTGGACAAAGCTATTTTTTAACTTTAACCCCCCTCCCATTTTGGTAGGGAACATCAGACTATTGTAGAAATTGCCTTTCTTGCTTCCACCTCGCCAGCTTACAACTACTCCAAGCTTCCACACCGTCCGGTCCAGCAAGTTTAGCTGCTCGTCCCAAACCTCACAGACTGGATGCATTGGAATTGCCCTTTCCAAACATACAAGAAACAAACACATTCTCTTCAAAAAAATACCTCTCACAGAAAAAAGACATGTGAGAAAATATCTTAAATCTTGAATGGTATCTACAATCTACAACCGTTCCAGGTCCTTTTTCACTTGGTTTGTCTGGCGCCTCCATGGGTCTTGTGGCGCCTTTGTATGGAGCACTACCTGGATGAGGATTTATTCATCCCAGCAAACGTCAGGTGAAGAGATTCACCCTGTGCACCAAAAATCCGGAAGCCTCCTTCAAACGTACAAAGTACAAAGTCTGAATAATAGTACCACAACATTATGTATATATATATATATAGATATACTAACTATAACTAGAATGGCTACAGTAGATCACAAAACAAAGGTCTTCTGCAAGTTTTTCCACACCCTTTGGTTTCTTTCGGCACCTCGATCATCCAGGCATATACCATCAAAGGCACCCTCACAGCGGCCCATCAAACGACTCAAGCGATGTGTTGCACCTTGCACCTTGGAAATGCCATGGTCATTCACAACTGATGGTCATCACTTGCACAGGGGTTGAACAAACATTCAGTGAATGAACATGTTCTTCGAATATCCAATACATTCCATTACTGTACCATCTCTAGCCATTCCTAACACCAAAGTGGAAACATCGGTGAAGCTACTACACAAAATCTAATTAAGCTCTGCAACATTTTGCAGTGTTCAGTCCCTTTCAAATCATTTTCCCCATCACAACTTATGTTCACGACATGGTGCTACTGGCTCCAAGTGTCCTTACCGATAGCAAGAGCTTCTGCAAGTGGTGCAAAATGTTGCTGATGGAGGCATCCTCTCGCAATGCATCAAAGCTTGGCTCAGTGTTGTCATAGCTGGATCACTCTGTTGCACGTTCACAAATTCACAAACATACTTCTGGGAGATACCCAAGACTTCCTCAAAGCCCAAAACTAAAGATTTTTTCAAAGGCTGCTGGTGACAGGTCAGGTTCAAGGGCCCACGTGGGCATCTTAGATGCAGGAGCTTCTTGGGATACTGAAATATGAATTTCTATATCTAGAATCTAATGGACACGTTTCTATATATACAGCATATACATTTTACTAGATGTTACTAGATCGAATATATTATATCATACTGGATCGCTCTCTCTTGCCACCATCAATAGAAACTATCGCTTGCCTTGCTTTCCCTTTGCCCCCCGTCCTCAAGTTGAGCACAGGCCGTGGCGACTTCGCGGCAGATCTGCAAGGTCCACGATTCGACATGACTTCTACCGAGTTCCCCCCGGGTGAAAATCTCAACTCCAAATCCAAGGGACATGCGTCTGAGTCTCGTTGAGCAGAACATGCTTTGTAGCGATAGCCCTCTCCTGCCAACGGCCAGCCGTTTCGAATTTTACATCCAACATTCACGTCCACTCAGTGCTTCACAACTTGCCTTACAATCCAGAATAAAAAAATGAGCTGACAATTGGAAGAGTGAGTAGCCCTTAGAACATGGCACTGTTTCCATCCACAAAAACCATCTTGAGAAACAAGCCGCCAACACATTCAAGGATGACAAAAAACGCTATATTACTGTAGTGCGTTTCCATATGCACCGGGGTTGTTGCACACCAAATTCAGATAAACCTCTGTCCTGTTACCTCATCCAACTTTCAACCAACATAGTGACACAATCCTGGCCCCTCCTGCCCCGCTGGAACACAGAGCGACCAAAAGGAGCAAACCAATCTGTCGCAGTCGCTGCATGCACAGACAGTCTTCAGAGTTGAGACTGCAAACAGAAACAGCTTGGAAGAAGTTTTTTTCCTGCAAATTAGATAAATTGCATGGATTGGCCAAGACTGGAATCGAGCGTTTCAAAACAAGCGTTGAAAAGATGAAAGTGTTGCAATACACATACGAATATTTTACGCTTGAATGAATAGGAGTGAAGAGAAAGGAATTGCGCTTCACAGTGCAGGGTAAAAGTACTTTGAGGAGAAGTTTGCAATATACACAGGTAGGAGCACAGCGGGCCAAGCCTTTGCCGATCTACTCGAAAATGAGCCACGTCTGGACCCATGCACATGTAGACCTTGTCCTCAGGCACATCTTTATCTTTAAGTCAGCAGAAGAATCTGCCCTCGGGACAAAGCGCTACAAATTGGAAAAGTTTTCTTAGATTTACATGGTGGCTGGCACAAAGTCTCATTTTACAGGTTTGCTTCTGCACCAAACTCCAAGCACCTTCGGCCTCTCTCCCAGGCAGTCCTTGACCCAAACACACTGTGGAAAAGTCCGAAAGCCTTTGATGAGGCCCTGCAAAAGGTCCAAAGTCCACCCATTGCTGCAAGTTGAAGTGATCAACCAAGTTTTTGACAAACCACTGCATCATCATCATCATCATCATCATCATCATCATCATCATCATCATCATCATCATCATCATCATCATCATCATCATCATCATCATCACTATTGCACTCATGTCATTCTCACCACTACCATTGATGTTGTGTTTATCAAGGTTCATCGTCATCAGCAGCAACTTCTTCATCACCTCATCGCAATGCATCAAAGCCATTGTCATCGTCACCTCACGCGAGCTGAAAGACAAACCCGCCTCAGCCATGGGAAAGACCCCGGTGGTCCCAAAAATGGCCACCTGCTGTTGGACACCAAATAAATCCAAATGGACAAATCACCCTGCTTCAGTTGAACATGTTCTCGCTCTTCAACTGTAAGAAGCGCCCGCATTCAGTTTCTGGATTCTCTTTGTTGTTTGGCTCAAATGAAGCACTGTTGGCTTTTGTGGGGCCATCGGCAGCAGCTTGTCTGCCTCAACCTCTGCCTCTGCCTCCTTTCGGTAGAGCCTCAGGACAAAAATTACAGCAACGCATTGTAGAAAAACTGATTGCAATCCTGTCGTGCTGAATATTAGGCGCGTAGGGACTTGATTGGTCATGGTCTTTCCTGTTGCAAGAGATAGTTCAACTCATGCGCATGGAAAGCTGACAAATCCGATCTCAGCCCGGTGCAGTTGGTCGAAAAGCCACGAGTGGAAAAGGAGGTTGACCTGACAGCCAGGACTCGGATTCAGGAATCAAAAGCAGATCCAACCGTCTACCTTACCAGCTTGAGCTGCCCACCACGTAGGGCAGCTGCTTCTTGTACAGCCAATCACGCAAATCCTTGACAGCCGACATCTGCATGTTCAATGCCCCCATTCTCAAAACGCAAGCATTTCAAGATATCCTTTTCAATGGAAAATGTTCAAAGGGATAATGCGACGTATCCCCTCCTACGATCCCTCCACAAAGATTGAAACGACTTGCGACTTTCAGTAGCTGAAATGATCAAATCTCTCTATTGTCTTGTACTCACAGCAAAGGGCAAAAGCGATGGTCCTGCATATCATAGACCACAAGATCCACCTACCAGGTAAAGTTCTGAGCTGCGGTGATTTTCCGCTTTTCTGGTACCATCACTACCTTAAAATGAGAAAGATTCCCTGCACAAAATCTGGCCATCACTATGAAATGAAATACCATATCTATCTTTTTTAGCACCACGGCATTCAAACAACGACGATGGGGGTGTCACCATGGCGGGTGATCCGGTGATGCGACCTCCAGGTCCATCACTTTGTCTCGCCGCATCAGTAGGTCGAAGCCTTCTGCTGGAAGCTTTTCGTGTGGCTCCTGGAGCGATGGAAAAGATGGAAACAGAAACAGAAATGACCAATTTCAAACAAATACCATTAAGAGATTGATTGACTGCATCACAAGGAGGAATTATGGCAGGTAGATGATAGATGTTGCTCTTTGGCAGCCACAAAATGGACATGCATTTTATGCAGGGTCACAACAGAAATTGGGCTCATTCTGCTAGTCTCAAAATCCGTACCCAAAGTAAATCAATTCAATGCCAAGGTCCAAGGAATGTTCCATAAACAAAAAGATGTTACGATTGGAAAAGTTGAATGATTGGAGGCAGTTGGTCAAACATTGGGGCACACAGGTCACGACAAACACAACATGGCAGCCGCACCCGATTGAAGTGCACTGCCGAAAGTACGCGTGCCAGCTTGTAGTCCTGGTCACTTGGTCACGAAAAGGACATGGAACTAATTTTGCACATATCATATAGCGATTTGGCCAGCAAAACACAATGGAGGTAGATGATCTGGCGAAGATACCACCACAGGAACCTCAAGAGTCACTCAACTTCCCAACATTCCCGGAATGCTTTTCGGAGTCTGGCACCTGGCCATCGTTGAAGTGACCAATATGGGGTACACACGCCTACCAAACGTGAGCTGGCGTTCCCAGGCAACACCTTACGCAAGATTTTGGAACTATCTTTCCTGATGGGGTACAGTTCCACGCACGTCTCAAACAATGGAAGTCCTGGCAACAGCTGATGTTGCATATCGATGCCTATTGCCTTTTGAAAGCCGGGATTCCAGGACCCATCCACCAAAAAAAAGGTCCCTATATCGCACCAACTTCAACGCAGGACATACCTCGGTTCCAAAACGCGAAAAACATGGCTTCTTTTGGCAAAACCTAACTGATCTTGAAGGTGCTTCGAAAAAATTCAATCAAGGTGCAGCGGTGAGCCCAGAGGCAAACATGGGCTCCACAGCTCGGATGAAAGTTCAGAAATTTTGCTTCAATGAAAGAGTCGGATGGTTCAGGTTCAGTGCAGACTTTTCAAGTTATGAGTGCGAAAGAAAAAGAGTGCATGTTCGGGACCTGTGTATTGTTCCCTTCCGGGTACTTGTCTGCATGTCTTGATTTATGCATCAGCCATTATACTTGGAATGGTGGCTTCTGTGTCCAGCCCGTGCTTGAAAGCTTGACATGGGCGTTTAAAAAAGGCAGGAAAGACTCGGGCAAAACAAGTGCCGATATTGCATCCCCATGCAAAACCCCCCAGACTACCAACCAAGGTCCGAGGGGGGAGTAGACATAAGGCTGCATCGCAAAAAACTTTTTTCCTCATCAGTTCAGAAAAGAACTTTCTCCATCAAATTTGAGCAGGGGCCCAATAAGAGCACCAACCCTGGCATGAAAGCTACCTCGTACCTCCTTTCGACTATTCCACAGCCTGGGGGCTTCTGAAAATGCTGAGTTTGACTAGAAAGAAGGATGTGTTGTAAGTTTCATTGGCTTCATACTTAATTTCACACCATGCTTGCGCAAGTTTCGTGAAGCCCCTCGAGGTCAGTAACATGTCACTGCAACACGGTATGCACACCTGAGATGCTCAGCTGCCAACAGCTAATCGTATCTGAAAGGCCGGCAGTACATGGAAGATGTCGCCGTGAAGCAGGTTTTTCCGCTGGCGGAAGCATTCCCAGACACATACATATTCCCCAACTCTTACGTCTTCACCATTTTGACATGACCCATGGTTTAGCTCTGAATTTCTGAATGCTCGCCATAAATTCACTAAAGATTGGCTACGAAAGTACAGTAGCTGAAACTCAGAAACAGAGTCACGGTTTTGCCAGACTCCGCATGCACAAACGGGGTTGTGCAATCTATAAAGGGTGTTCATGTGAAAACCTTCAGCCTTAATTTGCGACAAAAATGGGAACGATTTGTACAAAATTGTGAAAATTCCACGGGTTGGACCTGATTTGAGAAAGCCAACCGACCTGTGAAATGAATTACACTGGACAACTAACAAGAGGTCCTTCTTGACACTGTACAGGTTGCAATTCATGAGATTGCCTACACATTGGACACTGTATCATTCGTTTTCTTCCCATGGACAGCCATAACTGCAAACACTCAGTGTGGTAGCAATGCTTGCACGGCAATTCTTTCACAATGTCTCCTTGCTCCATAACTTCCAAACAGATTGGGCAAGTGCATTCGCTATCCATTAGCACATCAGGGATAAGCGAACTGTCGAGAACGCTATCCCCATGATTGTCTGCAGAACGTCCTCTAGAACGTCCACCTTCTGCTTCTGCGTCTCCACATTCTGCAACTGCAGCTCTCAGCAGAAAAATGAAACTGAACAACAGGAAATAACCGCCCAAAACCACGGCCACGCCAAGAATGATACCAGTGTATTCATCACCCATGGGACTAATTTCTGCGGGCACCTCCTACGAATGTGAGGGTGTGCCTATTTGGAATGTTTTGTGTGTTTCCGGTTGAGAACCCTTGGAAAAAATCCGTGTGCTTGCCTAAACCCTGACTCTCCAAAAGCTCGTCCCATTCCAATCATCTCACAATACACACAGAAATGCTTGAACCGAATGCATTTGCCAAACGTTGTGTACGGGCAAAACAGACAGGCACGATTCAATCAACACTGTCTGGGCAATGCAACCAATTTGAATGCATGTGTTCACAAGACTACATTCAAAATTATGAAGTTTCGTTGTAAATTCAAAAAACACAATTCAAAAAGGAAACAAACATGCAACATGAATGAAGATTTTGACTGAACCATTTCAATCAGTAATACCTTTTCTGCATCAAAAAAAACTGCCGCTCAAATGTCATAGAATTTTGGAATGTTTGATACAAACTCGATAGTGCAGAGGCAGCACCAAACTACACAAAAAACGATAATTTGACAGCAATAACCAGATAGCACCCACGAACCCGAACGCATACACATATTATTTGACCAAGTCAATTAGGAGAACAGGATGCAACCAGCAACTTCACTACGATTTAATGGACTTAGTAACAACAATCTAACCAATACCAACAAACTGCTTGGGTTGTTTCGTGTAGCGAAAAAAATCAACACGAGATAACATCTCTTGGCGGGGTGAGAGGGGTTAACATACTTTGTACTTGCACACATGGTGGGTTGCTCCGGTCTAAGCAATTGCCAAGGAGACTTGATGTCAATCTCTCGCTTGTTGACACTTCAAAACCTTAATTCCCCACATTGTGTTGGTGAGTTTTTGTGGTTGTTGCGGCACCTCCCGCTCCTTCCTTCCTCCTCGTCCTCGTCCTTCTTCTCCCGCTCCTTCCAAAAAGAAAAAAAACAACAACAACAACAACAACAACAACAACAACAACAACGACAAAGACAACGACAACGACAACGACAACGACAACCACAACCACAACAACAACAACAACCAACAACAAAACAACCAAACAACAAAACAAACAACCAACAACCAAACAACCAAACAACAAAACAAACAACCAACAAAACCAAAAACCAACAACCAACAATCAACAACCAACAACCAACAACCAACAACAACCAACAACANACAACAAACCAACAACAAACCAACAACAAACCAACAACAAACCAACAACAAAACAACAACCAAACAACAAACCAACAACAAACCAACAACAAACCAACAACAAACCAACCACAAACCAACCACAAACCAACCACAAACCAACAACAAACCAACAACAAACCAACAAGAAACCAACAAGAAACCAACAACAAACCAACAACAAACCAACAACAAACCAACAACAAACCAACAACAAACCAACAACAAACCAACAACAAACCGAGAACAAACCAACAACAAACCAAAACAAACCAACAACAAACCAACAAACCAACAACAAAACAACAACCCAAACAACAAACCAACAACAAACCAACAAAAACCACCTACAAACAATTTAGAATCCATCATGCACCCACAAACCACCAACCACCACCAACAAACCACCTACAAAACCATTTAAAACCACAACAAACGAGGAAAACCACCAAGCCACCAAGGGGATTCAAGGGAAGTGAGAGAAAGTCTGAGTTCAGACTAGATGAGTGCTACGTTTTGTAAAGATGTCTTGAACAAAAAATCGGACTGCAAAATGTCTTGCGAAATTCTTCTCTTTGAGATGACATGCAAAGTTAAATCGTGTTTGAAATTTCCAGGTATTGAATCAACAACCTCCAAGCCTCCGAATGCACTTATAAAAATCATCCGTTCTCCAATGAAACCCGAATTTATCCAGAGATCTTGACCATCAAAATTTTCAAGACATCTTGACGAGTCGAGTCTTGCAAGAGATGTCCTTGGTGATTTGAGATTGCAGGTAAGGCGGTTCCGACTTTTCTTTCCGAAGAAGTTTTTTTTTTTGAACTAAGCTGCGTGCGTCATTACAACAGTGGCAGTCATTGAACTGTGCTAGAATTGTCATTGTTAGACAACGGTATCAAAATGAAAGTTCAGGGACAGAACAAAGACCAAAAAGCAAACAACCCCCCCCAAAACACAAACAAAGACCACAACCAGTCCCTGACCAATCGGGGTGAAAAGGTGAAACAAGCTCAGGCTCTCACGGCAATCTACAATCCCCGGCTCTCACATTGTCTTCAGCAGGAAATAGTCAAGTTCCAATGCAGTGTAACCAGCTTTGCTATAGCAGAACCATCATCGACTTGCTTCCGCTTCTTTCTCCGGCACTTCGATACATCTTGCTGACTACCAATAAACTGCAACGATATGACTTGCTCTTCCTCTCGAACCTGAGCATACATTCTAGTAAGCATTCCTTGCTCACCAGGAAACTCTACGGGGGGTGCTGGTTGACGAAGCTGTCATAGTTGGTCCTGTGCAGTACTCCAGTGTGCCAAGCATCAGCATCATTGTCAGTACGGAGTTCATCTTTCATATCATCTCCAGGCCCATTAGATCTGTTGGTAAAAAGCCGCTCCTCTCTTTTTGCCAACGAGTACCATCCAGGCCCCTTGGTTTCCAGGTGCTGCTGCAATAATCGCCATCGTGGGCGGATATTGCCCCACATGCTTGGCACATCATACTTCTTCCGTATGTGGTGAAAATCATAGCCGACCACCCTGCGCAAATTGTTGATTCCCATCATAGAAACATCAGGCCACACTGTGCGCAGGGCATAGACCCCTGCATACCAATCATCCAAAGACAGGTCATTCCCACAGCCCATCGCCATGATGTGCTTAGCTCCAAACAAGTCATCATTGGATGTGGCGGCGGGTTTCGCCACGAGTGTGCGAGTAGATACAGTCCGGTTGCCAATGGATGTCCGAAGTTGATCTGACCTTACACGATGAGAGTCAGCAGTATGGCAATCTTGACGAGACAGCGGCCATTGCCCGTCTCCCACGCAATTGCCTGGTACTTTGGCTTGGTGACCATCGTCAAACTCCGGGCGGTCTCCGCAAATCCACTGCGGCCAGACGATTTCGACAAAAGCTGCTGAAGAGGCCTGTGGCATTGAGAGGAAACTCGGAGAAGGTCCAACCCAATACCTTCTTTCAAGTGGTAGTGAGGTACCTTACCGGTACCCCCCTTTCCCCTGCCTATCCAGTAGCTCAATTGATGAAACCTGACCAACTCCTCTCTCACAATGCACATGAACAGATCGAGACACTTGCCAAAGAACTCCTTGGCACATATGCACCTTGGCTCACGGGAATTGTCCCTCGCACTGCCCTTGCTGTCTTATGGTTGGCCACTCACAGACACGAAGGTGGAGTCGATGGTTGCCCAGGGGCTCGTTGAAGCTGCAGGGTTGCGTAGAAAACAAAACTGGGCACTTATTCTGTCCAGCAGTGCCAGAGTCTCCAAAGTCACCTATGAGACAGTCATTGCTGTCAGGTATCCGGAACTGGATGCCTTCGGGAACTACTTGACTGACAGGCAGAGGGTAGGGTAGGTGGTTTCATGCCAGTTGTCTGGCGGTCTCCGCACAATGTCATCCATGCAACGGTTGACCTTGGGCAAATGGTAGAGTGGGTCTCGCAACAACTGGAGCTGGAAGCTGGTGAAAATGGCTGTTTGGCTGTCCTCCGCAATAGGAATGATATGGCGTGTGCGCTGAACAGCTCCGATTGGGTGGTCAACTCAAAGGGAAGGGTGATCTCAAGAGAGGTGGGTTACGTCGTGTGCGGGATGACAGCACAGCACGTGCTCCTTGCCCAAACGAAAATTGGCTTCCTGACGGGGGGTCGAGGATGCAACTTCCAGGAACTCTCTACAGATGAGAAGTAATCTCAGCGTGAAGAAGCCTTTGCCAGAGCGACGGTTGCTTTAACTAGAGCCCAACGCTTCTAAAGCATGGACTTGGCAGTTCTAGTCTCAGTCCTCCTAGCTGTGAAAACCACGTAAGAAGATTACGGACCTTTTTCACTGTCGTTCTTGAGCCAAACATCCACACGTTTAGTGTGCTCAGTGAAACTCTTCCAGACTTCCTCAAGTCTAAGCTTTGCTAAACTCAGCAAACTCTCTTCTAAACACGGAGCTACGCAGTCTAAAACAGAACCTAAACTGGTTCTCTTCAAAGCAAACACAGTGGCTGTCTATTCTCTTCAAAAACAAACAAAACACAGAAACACCAGGTCAGCACTCCCTAACTCCATCATCAAGGAGATCTACACCTACTAGACCTAACTTTCACACCCCTTCTTGTAGATCGGACAAAGAAGTTAAGCTCCAGGCTCTTTAATCTAAGATCCAGACCATTCTAAGATACGGGCTACTAGGTTCCAGACTATTTAACCTGTTGTTGGTGTTGTTATACCCATCAGACTTTCATGTTCTTTCACAGAGAAACTAGTTCTCTCAAGATGAACAAGCTCAACGTCATCATCTGGGTATGGTTGTTTGCTTGTTCTAATCATGCAACAACATGACACAACATCTGCTACATGAAACCTGCAAGACAACTTCTGACATGACATGACATGCAACATGTTGTGGATGCGCTACCCC
>DF244817.1:17500-23193 GCA_000507305.1 Breviolum minutum Mf 1.05b.01 | reverse complement strand
GTGCGTTGCATTGCTGAGCGAAGGAAAGTGAAGTGACGTCTCTTGTCGTCTAAATAATAGTCTCGTATGGTCCAGGGTCCCAGGAAAGATCATATGTAACAAAGGGAGATTTACTTTTTGGGTCCAAAATGGTCCAAACATTTTGCATTTTGAGCCACAGATACATAATGACACAGTTACGTGCACGGCTATGGACCGTGATTTTATGACCAATCAGCACCTCCCAAGGTTCCCACTTCAGAAGGCTTAATCATAAAGCCGAGACATAAATGGTGTTTGGCGGAATGTAAAGCGGCGTTGGTTTGTAACCGATATATATATATATATACACAAATTAGAGTATTCGGATACATATATTGATTCATTCTGAGACTGTAGCAACACCAGTTCTAGGCCACCCGGATCACGTCGCTACAGGCATGTGGTGTTTGTTTCGAAGTCTTAAAGCTCGTTGCTGGAGCCTTGTGCAATGGACTGGTGGGGGGTCAGGGGAAATTGTTGCAGCTCGGATGAATCCCAGCTGCAGGACATCGTCACATGTTTATGATCATCATTTTTCTCATCGTTTTCCTTATTGGACCCCCAACAGTGTGATAACGATTGTGTTTTTGCGAATTTGAATTTTATGAACTACTTTTACCAAACTGTTGCGCTCAATGTTGAAATTCCAGTGTGCTGGCTTCAACAACTTCGAGTGACTTCCTTTTAAACCTGAACCTGAGATTCCATTTGATACTGACGAGGAGTTCGTTCGGGTTAACCCCTGGTGAGTTATTGCATTCTTTATTTTTTCTTTCTTGTGCTCATTATGAGCCTTCTTTTTCTCTTCCTGGCATTCGCCAGCTGAAGAGTTGCCTATTCAGAGTCGATTTTCAACGGAATGATCATTCTCGCAGTTCTTCAATATAGGTTGCCTTTGTTGAGAGCATCAGAAGTGAATCTGTTTCTTGTCATGCTTTGGCCTTTTGGGTTACAACACTTGAACAAAAATATATGACTGTCATATTTGCTGTACAGATCACTGTGATTGCAATGGGAATCAGTTGAATTGAAGCCATTGTCATAGCCAAAGTGAAGTTGGACATGTCAACAAGCGGTTAATATGTTCATTGTTGTTTCGATGTGATCCCGTGGGAGTTCCACAGCATGAAATGAGGAATGCCTGGAGTGTGTGTTACAGATGTGCTTCGGCAATGATTCAGAAGAGTGACTTCAAGTGATCCTGAAAAGTTCCATGCCGCCAGAGAATTGAAGAATATAGCTGTAGGCCTTTAATTTCAAGAACTCAGTGGAGACTCGATGCAACAGAGAAGCTGAAAGTCTAGCAGCTCAAATAGGAAACATCTCTGTACGATCTTTGGCATTTCATTTTGACTGTTCATGACTTGTGTATGCTGTCTAAAACTGCAGCTGCCCTCAAAGTCTTTGAAACATTTTGAAACCTCAAATTTCCCAAACGCCCAACATGTCCTAAGTATGTCCTATGCACCTGCCACATTTCTTCCAATCCAGGTGTGCGAAGCTCTACAGCAGGGCCTTGCACCAAATCTTGCACACTTCTGCGCAAAATGCATTTTGGTCGCGATAAAAATCGGCTTAGGAGCGATTGAATTTTCTTTCGGAGTTTCATGGCAGGATCAAACCATTGGGTAGATCAAGCTCATCTTGTGGTTTTTGAGGGGCAGCGGCATTGTGCTCATATTTAATGGCATCACATTTGGTGTATGACACTATGGAGGAAAATCGTTTGAACATACTTGAGGATTGAGGGCCATTTTTGTTGCCCTGCTTTGCTCGGTTTTTGTTTGCGATCGAACTAGAGTGACTCCCAAATCTTCCAAATCTATCCTCCCTGGTTTTGCGGAAAAAATCCCTACAAGATTCCAAGCTCACATTTCAGGTAGGGGAGGTCCAAAAGTGGGTTTGTTGACAAAAGGGACGGACCAAGGCTCTAAGGATTTTTTTCTCAGTTCTGCAACTTCTCGGTTCTTTACTGTCGACAGTGAAATGGAATCTCTGAAGTAGATGGATTATATTGATGGCAGATGGCTGCGGTACAATGTTTCTCCTCCATAGTTGACAAATCTTGGAAAGTCAAGTCAGTAATTAACTTGTTATATCTGCAGTCTGCTTCATTCTTGCAATCTGATGTTGTGTTCTGTTGCGCGTGTGCTGTTCACTGACTTGTTCCGTTACTATACCCGAACCCATCGAATTGCATGGGTTTGGAATGGACGGTTAGTAAGGCCAACAGAATTCAAAGGTGAGCCTGCCATTGGTGTTTATCGCCACTCGGACACAACGCCCAGACGTTTTATTCTTTTCTTTGGAGAAAATATGCACAAACTTCTTATCACCTGCTTGATAGGCTACTACACTGTACTGTGTAGCAGGGAACGGTTTGTCTTTACTCAATTGGTGTGGGTTGCTAGCTTTGAGTTGTGAAATTCCTCGGTTTTGTGGCACTTTGAACTCCTGAAGTGGGCATAAGTGGACATGGAGCACTTGAAATCAGCTTTCCTGGGAGGCAATTCTGAGAGTACATTCTTGGTTTTGGGGTGTATCCAACTTACCCACCATCAGAAGTCCAGAAACACAGAACGTTGTGTTTTGACCTGACAGCTTGGCGCTGAGGATGGTCATGCCATCTCACCAGTCCTTGCATGTCAACTGCTAGTGTCAACCTCAGAATTCAGGCAACGCCTTCTAGAGATGCATCAAAATATAGTATCTTAGGTTGCAAACCCCCCAAAGGCTCACGACCGTTTTCTTTGGAAGGGCTTATGTTAGGGGGCCAAATTAGAGTTGTATGGGTCGAATCATACGTTGCAGTCAGAGTCTGTATCACCTGAAGGTGGGTAGTTCCTGCCAAGATTTAGGACCTGTTTACGCATCCTTCCGGTGGTTTGCCGGCAATGGCTACAAGGTCAGCGACGAATTGCTCCAACAGAGCCTTGCTGACATGCCCAAGCAGACGCGTCAGGAACGTCAGGACGGGAGCGTGGCACATGTGACATGTTTGGCTGGATGATGTGCCCGGAACATCCCAGAACCACTGCTGGGGCCTTCAATCTACAAGGGCCATGGTTGCATGGCGCTTCGCCGACCTGTACTAAATAATTCGGGGCTGCATGCCAGCACCCCATTTAGCGACGGCACATTAAATTTCTCGCTACTCTGGAGGATTTGGATCATTGGCAGGTGCAACCTTCATGCTCCCATTTTCACATCAAGTTACCCAGGTAAACTGCATGGCTACTTGTTGAACCATCGACGAGCCCTTAGTCAACTTCTTGGCAACCATGTGGTTCAACCAAAAGCATTGATCTTGTAATGTAAGCTAGGCCATGTTAGAATGAATAGAATCCAGGATGCCTGTTGGACAAGTCCCTTCCTGTTTTTGTTGTCGCAGATGTGCCATGACGGCTGCAGGATGTCTTGTTAGGGAGATCAGAACAGTGCGGGATGAAGATAGGCCCCACTGGTTTGCAAACGGAAGGGGCGGCTGGAGTAAAGCAAATGGATCTGCGATGCAAGATGGCCACGTCAAGAGCGGGAGCCAGCATCGCTACACGAATGTTTTCGTTCACATTTTGCAGTTATCAGCTGCATTATATATATATAATATATATATCTATATACACGTAGTATATACGTATATTCCCATTTTTTGGATGTCATCTGTCGTTATTTGCTATAAATCTATATAACTTCCACCTGTTTTTTGCATTGCCAGGCGCCTTGGCAAGTTCCACAGTTCTCATCCAACTCTGAGGGCCGTATGCCAGCAGAATCTTCAGACGGGAAAGTGGTAAACCCCAATGGTTTACAAGAAATCATGGCATGATCACTGATGGAGATGAATTTTTGGAAGCATGTTTTTTTGTTTGGTTCTTGTGGTTGCAAATGATGCAAATGAGCCAAAAAAACTCTGGCAACTGCGAAATGGAGGTGAGGTGTGTCAGCTTGCGTAGCTTGCGCCGGCGCCCTCTCTTGTACACTGGGTAAAGTTGACATGGAAGCCAAAGCCGGCGCTGTGAGCGCTTTCAAATCCCTACTTTCTATATAATCAGTTATCTTTTGTTGGTTTGATTTAATTGTGAGATTTTGATGGCTTTGGGTTCTTTGGTTGCACTTCCCAGGTGTCTTTCACAAATGGCCAAGCAATTTTGGGAGGTCTCTGTCATCCCGAGTTTGGGCCGATAGATCACGAGCCAACCTGAAGTTCGGTGGACCACCCCCGAGACCATGGACCACCATGGAACATCCACTTCACCGCTGCTTGTGGAGCTAGTGGTGGTGAAAAGTGGAATGCCGATAAGTGCGGTCAATAGATGCCAATAGTACCAATAAGAACACATGTCATAAGTGTCTTTATGAATGCGCCGCGCGAACGTTCATGTCTTCTTATTTCTTGCGAGTATGATGAGTAGGCTACATGGTCTGGCAATAAAATGTTCCTTGCATCCTTTATTACATGTGCTAATCATTGTAAATTTCGATTGAAATTTGCATGTATCATGAAATTTGTACCTAGTTGTATTCATTTAGATGAATGAAGTCTACACTTGATGTCTGACCTTTTCCAATCTGAAAGCTTTGGATTTGTCCTGATATCTTTTAATGTTGGACAATTTGATCTCAACCGGGGAGACTTCGCAACGGATTCGGTGCGGGTCGGGAAGTTCATTGAGGCCGCAATTGAGAGATATAAGGCGATGAAGTATGACATGGTGAATGATCTCAAATGTATTATATTCCATCGTATCACCAGCCAGATGTTTCATGATCTTTCTAAAACTATTGATTGCGTCCATGGCTGGCTGCTGGTGACCCTTGGTATTTTCAACCAGTTCAGCCTCCGGCCAAAATGACTCCGGTGGTGGAACACCGGTGGATTCAGCTTGCAACGGCTCGAACTGCTTGGGTAGACCTCAGGCGGCGTGCATGCACAGTAGATTCAGTCAATGAATGTCTCCCAAACCGCAGAGTGGCATGGGTACTTCGGGATGTTCAGCACTTAGTGTGATTGTTTCTTTGTTGAATTTGTGTGCACCAGCCATCCACCTAATCTAATTCAATTGCCCCTGCCACGACCATTGTAGTATGCAGTGGGCAGAGGCAAAAGGACAAATTTCTGCTGCAATTTCCGGCGCACTCCGTCTTTTCAGAGAAATTGTGGCGCAGGTGGCGGTCCAAAAACACACCATAACACCCCAATTTTTCTGCGGTATCATAATAGTGTAATTATTTGGAACATATTAATATATGTTAATTATCTCAATTATTTTTTGCAGGCAGATGTTGTCAGGACGGCCGATCACTGATATATGTTTGTCGTTGGTTCAAATCAGTTTTTGCTTGCCACGCACATGGCGTTGGCGTATCTCGGCCTTATTTCTCCGTTTCATTAGGCAGGTTTTGCACCTTGTTTTGGGGGTTGACCCCCCATGCCTGTGCCACGATTGCCCCCTTGCCCGGATTCCTGTACAGTGTACAGAATAGAAATCACTGTGCCCTTTCCTGGCCCAACCAAAGCGGAGCTTTGATTTGAAGGGACCAACCTAGGCGTGAAGAAAACAACACCATGCATGTGCTCAATTTGTTCATGTTGACATGCTCAGCAAGTCCAGCACACACACACACACATACAAACAGACAGACAGAACATACATGTTGTATGACAGCCGAAC